>MU224623.1:1213695-1251939 GCA_018584345.1 Thuja plicata
ATTTAATAATTAAATATTATTTAATTCCTTTTTATGTGTTTTAGCTAAAAGGGGTGAATTTAATTTAATTAAAGTGCCAGGACTTTATAATTAAATTAATTCAATCATAGGGTTTGTTTAGCCAATAAATATTTAGGAATTAAACATAATCTATGATTAATGCAGATTTAGGATTTTTTGCATTTGACACTTAGGTCGAGTAGAGTCAGTCAAAACTTAGAATTGCCCAGTACAATAGGACTTTGATGATTCAGAAGAATGAAAAATGCAACAAAATTGGTTAGGGTTGCAAGATGCAAATTTTGAGGTGTTACATTTTTCCCCTCTTTGAATTGATGTGCGAGCAACACATTGATTCAAAGAATAGTCTGATGCCCGAAGCACAAAAGAAGAGATTTCAAAAATTGATGATGCAAAGTTTAATTGGTTAATATTTCAGAGCCATCTCCAGGATAGATCTTGACTCTCCAAAGTCTAGGTTAGGTCACCGAGACACTGGTCAAGTAGAGTTTTTAAGGGTCGTCTCTAGAACAAAGCTTGATCCTCAGGGATCTAGGTTAGAATGCCCCAATACCTAATAGATTGAGATTTTGAGAATCATCTCCAAAATGAAGCTTGATCCTCAGAGATCTGGGTTAGAATATCCTGATACCTAATAGATTTGATAGCTTTCACAAGACTGTCCCCAGAATGAGGCTCAACCTTCAGGAGTCAGGGTTAGATTTCCTTGATACCTGTCCAACAAGATAATCAATAGAGATTTTAGGACTATCTCCAGAATGAAGCTTAATCCCCTAATATATAGGTTAGATTACCAAGACACCGATTAGATTGACATCTTTCACAAGGCTATCCCCATAACGAGGCTTAACCTTCATGAGCCAGGATTAGATTGCCCTGATACCTGTCTCAAAAGATAGTCAATAGAGATTTTAGGACTATCTCCAGAATGAAGCTTAGTCCTCCAATATCTAGGTTAGTTTGCCCAGACACTAGTCAGATTGAGTTTTTGAGAATCATCTCCAAAAAAAAGCTTAATCCTCAAGAATCTGAGTTAGATTGCTTAGATACTTAAAAGATGACGAGATGTAGGGAACATAGATGCCCTCATTGATTGTGGAGTGTCTAGTTTTGACTGTGAGGTACAAAAAATTGAACATGCCCCAAGTGATGAGATACCCCTAGCAATGAGGACTTTTGAAAATCTAATCAAATTTATTAGAATTGACTCAATGATGTAATCATCTTGCCCCCTCAGAAGCCAAATGGAAAGATGACACACTATAATGATGATGGAGAGAAAAAAATCATAGATAGATGTTGAATCGGAGATCAAGAAGAACTCAGAATAGATTATGAAAGAATCTAGAAGATCCATAATTGATTTTGAGCGATTTTGAGGTCTGGTTGACCAAGTTTGACTAGGGTTGACCAAAGTTGACTAGAGTTGAATTTTGAGGAAAAAAGTCAAAGATTTGATAAAATGATGATATGATAAGATTCTGACAAGAAAGCGACGTCAGAAGGTCGCCTGCACAAGTGTCTGATCACGTCGGTCCCAAAAAATTGTAAAATGCAATTTTGAGCGATATAGGAGTGTCAAATTTCAATTTTGATCATGAAAATGGATTGAGAAAATAGCTAAAGATAGAGAGTGAGGATTGACCACTTGTGTAGTAGTGATGAAGCCAAAATAGTGAAGAAGAACTCCCAAATGTACAAATCCAGGAGAATGCAATGAAGTGAACACCGAATTGCTGCCACAATGCAAGTCTAGAATGAAAATGCAATCTTATGCTAGATGCAATACCTAGGACATGGTTGTGAGACCCATCATATAATCATCATCATTGAGCATTTTTTGGAACATCAAAGTAGATACAACCCTTATTGGTGCCACAATGCAACCATAAGGATATAAATATGACTTTCGTTGGATAAAATGTAGGAAACAAACATAACCACAAGGGCACAAAAGCCAAGAATGAAAAATGCAACAAAATTGGTTAGGGTTGCAAGATGCCAATTTTGGGGTGTTACATTTTTCCCCTCTTTGAATTGATGTGCGAGTAGCGCATTGATTCAAAGAATAGTCTGATGCCTGAAGCACAGAAGAATAGATTTTAAAATTGATGATGTAAAGATTGATTGATGAAGATTTTAGAGCCATCTCCAGGATAGAGCTTGACTCTCTGAAGTCTAGGTTAGGTTTCTGAGACACTGGTCAAGTAGATTTTTTGAGGGTCATCTCTAGAATGAAGCTTGATCCTCAGGGATCTAGGTTAGAATGCCCTAATACCTAATAGATTTGATATCTTTCACAAGACTATCCCCAGAATGAGGCTCAACCTTCAGGAGTCAGGGTTAGATTGCCCTGATACCTATCCAAAAAGATGGTCAATAGAGGTTTTGGGACTATATCCAAAATGAAGCTTAATCCCCCAATATCTAGGTTAGATTTCCCAGACACTGGTCAGATTGATATCTTTCACAAGACTGTCCCTAGAGTGAGGCTCAACCTTCAGGAGTCAGGGTTAGAATGCCCCGATACCTGTCTCAAAAGATAGTAAATAGAGGTTTAGAATCATCTCCAGAACATAGCTTGATTTAGGAGTCAGGGTTAGAATGCCCCAATTCCCAATAGATGAGTTTTTGAGAATCATATCCAGAATGAAGCTTGATCCTCAAGAATTTGAGTTAGATTGCTCAGATACTTAAAAGATGACGAGATGTAGGGAACAAAGATGCCCCTATTGATTGTGGAGTATCTAGTTTTGACTGTGATGTACAAAAAATTGAACATGCCCTAAGTGATGAGATCCCCCTAGCAATGAGGACTTTTGAAAATCAAATCAAATTGATTGGAATAGATTCAATGATGTAATCATCCTACCCCCTTGGGAGAAAAATGGAAAGATGACACACCATAATGATGATGGAGAGCGAAAAATTGTAGATAGATGTTGAATCAGATATCAAGAAGAACTCAGAACAAATTATGGAAGAATTTGGAAGATTTAGAATCAATTTCGAGCGATTTTAAGGTCTGGTTGACCAAGTTTGACTAGGGTTGACAAGAGTTGACAAGAGTTGAATTTTGAGCAAAAAAGTCAAAGATTTGAGAAAATGATGATAAGATATGATTTTGACAAGAAAGCGACGTCAGAAAGTTGACTGCACAAGTGTCTCATCACGTCAGTCCCAAAAATATTAAAATGCAATTTTGAGTGATATGGGAGTAATAGATTTTGATTTCGATCCTGAAAATGGATTGAGCATATAACTGAAGATAGAGAGTGAGGATCGAACACCTGTGCAGTCGTGATGAAACCAGGATAGTGAAGAAGAGCTCCCCTATGTATGAACCTAGGAGAATGCAAAGAAGAGAACACTGAATCGTTGCCACAATGCAAGTCTAGAATGAAAATGCAATCCTATGCTAGATGCAATATGAAAATGCAATTCTAGGACATGGTTGTGAGACCTATCATAAAATCATCATCATTGAACATTTTTTGGAACATCAAAGTTGATACAACCCTTACTGGCGCCACAATGCAACCATAATGATATGAATATGAATTTTCATTGGATAAAATGTAGGAAACAAACATAAGCACCAGGGCACAAAAGTTAAGATGACCTGAACATTGTTTCTAGTTGATATTGCAAGAGTACACCAATATTGAGAAATTCAAATCAAATATAACCATGAGTGCACTTGTGCGTAAAAAAATAGAGCAATAACAGTCAAGGAGATAGTACTGACCTCACCATGGCATGCAAATAAACAAGATTGAGGGATGTGAGGCTGTTGCACCTTAGTGCAGGAGCTCTTATCACATACACCCTGTTTATTTGATGTTGCCAGATCATCGGGACTACACCAAAAATTAGTAGACAAAGAAAATATCAATGAAACCCATGAGAATAGACAACATACAAAGAAATATTCAATCATAACTCAGCCGGTTTCAAAGTTTTTGAATATGTTCATGTTTAGAGGTGTTGAAAAACACCGTTGTGCTTGTGAGTGCATTGTGTTTGATTGTTATCGATAGATGTTTACGTTTGAGATATCCGCTGTGTGTTGAAAAGCATAGATGTGTCCAAATATAGTGTTAAAAAACAATGTTTATGGTGGTGTTAAAAAACACTAGTTTGTGTCAGTAGCAAGTTGTCCTTTAGAAGTGACAAGATTACTGACTCGTGTGTAAACCAAAGATGTGATCAAAGTGGGGACCTATGCCCCCAAGTAACATTGACTTAATTGATGTATGTTGTAAGGATAGACTAGATTTAGCTGCCCCCAGGTGTATGATGCTGAATCAAGGTCAAGTCAGTAGGGTTCATAGAGGAACCAAAGTGTCACAAAAGTGATCGAAAGCTATGTGCAAACTAAAGCAAAGAATCGTCAAGACCGAGTATCGATAGATAGAGCGTTTGAGCATAACTCCAACTGTAATGGATTGATGTCGATATATAGACATATGTGTGAGAGATCTCCTTAGTATGGAAATAGTAGGTAGACAGAGTGAGAACCATTGGTGACTGATGCGAGAGAGATACTCAAGTGAAGAGATCCTAGGACTAGCTAGACATCAGTAGGCAGACACAGTGATAACCATTGGTGACTGATGTTAGGGAGATTCTCAAGGAAAGAGAACTCAATATAAGCAAAGTGATAGTAGGCAGACGCTGTGAGAACTACTAGTGAATTTCGTGAAGTAGATCCCAAAAGGTGATAGGATAGTGCCCCCTAGACTAGGAGGGTTACCTTGAGAGTATGACCATTTTCAATCCATGTAAGTTGGTGTCTTGACCGGTAACTGAAAGCAAATGTAAGAAGAAAAGCAGAAAAATAGGAAAGCAACAATGCAAGAAAGCAAATGCATAAAGCGAAGTGGTGCTATGATAGATATAGCAATATGGAATAAGAGGCACCTATTTACCAGGTTTTCACCTTCTTAGCATAAATTCTTTTTTGCTACCATGACGCCTGTTTGCCAGGTTTTCATCAATGGCATCTTTTTTCTCTTTTTCTCTTTTTTTTTGTATTTTTCAATTTTTTAATTTTTTTGTATTTTTGGAATATATATATTTTTTTAGAGATACATCAAAGCGCCTATTGCTAGGTTTTCACTAAGATGATCATTTTTTCAAGACTTTTTTTCAGATTTTTAGAATTTTTTTAGGACTTTACTATATATAGGAGCACAATGAAGATGTCTCAGCTGTAGAACCATTTCAGATGAAGAGCATTGATGGGCTCCTTGAGTTGTTCTCCTTCAGTAGTAGAAATTTGATAGGTACCAGACCCAAACACTACAGTGAACACATACAGACCAAGCCAATTTGGTTCAAATTTCCCTTTCTAGATCTGATGTTGTTGATTCTTAGGGTTCTCCCTCAGAACGAGGTCACCTGCTTGGAAATTTCTTGGTCTAACCTTCTTGTTATAGCTCTTGGACATCCTTTTCTGGTATGCTCTAAGATGATAAAACTCCACTTGCCAATGTTCATCTAGTAGTTATAGCTCTTGTAGCCAAGATATTTTGTTATCTTCATCATAAATGAGGCCTTTCAGGGAGACTCACAGAGAAGGAATCTCAACCTCAATTGGTAACACACCATCTGCTCCATAAACTAAAGCATAGGGAGTAGCCCCTGTTGGTGTTCTTATTCTTGTCCTGTATGCCTAGAGAGTTGGATTGATCTAGAGATGCCAATCTCATCTAGATTTGTGCACTATGTGATGCAGGATTTTAAGGATTGTCTTGTTAGATGCTTCTGCATGTCCATTACCCTAAGGATAATAGATGGAAGACCAATGCTGAGTAATTTTAAACTTAGAGCATAGCTCTGTCAAATCCTTGTTTTTGAATTGTCCCGCATTATCAGTGATTATTGCTGAGGGTACACCATGCCTACAAATGATGTAGTTGAGAATGAACATAGCTACTGATTTTCCATTGTAAACGGTGAGAGGGACCACCTCCACCCACTTGGTAAAATAGTTTGTAGATGTGATTATGAATTTATGTCCATTTGAGGATGAGGGATAAATCTGACCCACCAAGTCAAAGGCCCATTGTTGAAATGGCTAGAAAGTAATGAAGGGAATAAGCTCCTTGGCTGGAGCATGAATCAAATTACCATGTAGTTGACATTGTTTGCAAGACTTAACAAACTATGTAGCTTCTTTTTCCATATCTGGCCAATAGTAACCAACTCTAATAAGTTTACGGGCCAATGTCAGGCCGTTAGAGTGAGACCCACAGATGCCTTCATTCACCTCTACTAATGCATATTTAGACTTATCAGGTTCTAAACAACTAAGGAGGGTATCCTCTAGACTACGCCTATACAAGTCGTTAGCTATGATGACAAACTGTGAAGCACTGCGGGTTAAGTGACATTTCTCATTCCAGGTGTAAGTGTCCAGAACAATCTGGTCATGAAGGTAGGAAAAGATATGATGGTAGTGAGATGAGTCATGTCCAATGATAGAATAGATCATCTGAGAATCAGGGGAGTCATAGGCTGGGTGGCGTAATGTCTCCACTAGGAATTCATGTCGAAAATCATTTTCTAACATCTGTCCTTGGAACTTGTTGAAATGCGATGTGAACAAAATACTTTTTGAGGTCATCAAGCAACCATTTATAAGGCACCAGCTTGTCATCCTTTGTCTAATAGATATCATTTACTTGGTTGATAACTAACTATGAATCTCCAAGGACATTGAGTTCATCTACTCGCCACTCAAGGGCGATCTTCATACCATTGATCAAGGCTTTGTACTCAGCAATATTGTTTGTACAAGGAAACAACGTCTTATATGCTTTTGGGAAAGAGTACCTTTGAGGTGTAATGAACAATATCCCAGCACCTAACCCCTATTGGGTAAATGAACCATCAAAAAACATAGTCCAGGATCGATGTGTGAGAAGTAATATGGACTCATTTGGGAATTCAATGTGCAATGGTTGATGATCTACTAGAGGTGCTTCTACCAAATGATCTAAAATTTCTTGCCCTTTGATGGCTTTCCTTTCTACATACTCAATATCAATTTCACTGAGAAGCATGACCTATTTAGCTAGTCTACCTATGAGGGTATCTTTACTAGAATAAAATATTTCAGAGGATCAATTTTAGCAATTACGTGTGTAGTATGAGCTAGCATGTAGTGTCACAGTTTTTGTGAAGCAAATACCACTGCAAGGAAAGCCTTCTCTATAGTAGAATATTTTGTTTCATATGAGACCATAGTTCTGCTAATGTAATAGATAGCCCTTTCTTTTTTTTACTTATCCTCTTGAGCCAATAGGATACCCAATGATGCATTTGTAGCAGATATGTAAAGTATAAGCGGCTTCCCATGAATAGGAGGCATAAAGATTGGTGGGTTCGCAAGATACTATTTGATTTGTGTGAACCCTTCATCACATTCCTTGTTCCATTGGTAAGTCACACCTTTGTGTACAGTCTTGGTGAATGGTTGTGACTTGTTCGCCAGTTGTGAGATAAAGTGCTGGATAGACTACAATCAGCCTTGAATTCCTCTCATTTGTCTGATATTCTTTGGTGGTGACATTTCCATGATAGCTTGTACTTTCACAGGATCCACTTCGATGCCTTTGGCAGAGATAATATAACCAAGAATTTTTCCAAGTGTGACGCCAAATGCACATTTTTTAGTATTGAGCCTCAGACTGAACTGTTCCATGCGATCTAGTATAGGACCTAGATCCGCAAGATGTTTCCTTTGGTGCATGCTCTTAGCTTGGGTTTCATCCACATAATCTTCCATTGTGTTATGCATAATGTCATGAAATATAGTAGTGATGTCTCTCTGATATGTAGCACCATAATTTTTAAGTCCAAAGGGCATGACATTCCAATAGAAAGTGCCCCATGCACATGTGAAGGTAGTTTTCTCTTGGTCGTCTGGCACAATTTTTATCTGGTTGTAGCAAGAGAAACCATCCATTAGTGAGTACATCTCATACCCTACTATCATATCTACAATCATATCAATATTGGGCAATGGAAAGTCATCCTTAGGACATGCCAGATTCAAGTCTCTAAAGTCTGTGCAGACTCGTATATATTTATCATGTTTTGACACTAGAACAATGTTAGAGATCCATTCTGCATAGTCAATTACTCTGATAAACACTGCCTTAAGAAGTTTCTCCAATTTAGCTTTGACAAGTAGAGCTACATGTGGATGCATTTTTCAAAGCTTTTTCTTGATGGGCTTGACACTTGGTGCAATGGAAAAATGGTTCATAATTACATTAGGGTCTAATCCTGGCATGTTTGAATATTTACATGCAAATTTTATCTTTTTGCTCCTGAAGAATGTAATGAATTCCTCTCTTTCTACCTCAGATAGTGATTGTGCCAAATGAATGATCTAAGGTTCAGCTTTTGTACCCAAGTTGATTGGTTGAGTTTGATCAATAAGTAAAAATGATCTTTCCTAGAAATAACTCAGAAGCGCATCAAGTATCCCATCCTTGGGCACCTCAGAGAGGTTTTCACCCTTGGATACGTCTTTTATTTTGACTGTTTTGGGCTCTGATACATCCACAATGTGGTTTTCACCATCAGAGAGCCTATTTTTTCTTCTTTTGATTTTGTGACTAAGATACTTGATGTCAGCCTCAGTCATGTTGACACTTTCTTCGCTAGTGGAGGACATTACAGGTTGGACAACATGTAGGTAATAGGCAAGAGCATAATCATTATGAAACATAAGGACTTCATTAGATGGGGAGGTAGAGTTCCAGTCTATAAGCTCAGGATGGAAAAGTGAAAGAGAAGTGATGGGTTCAAGTGCATTCATGATATAATCACCAAAAGCATGGACAAGCAAGTCAAGACCTAAAGTGATCTCATCCAGAGGTATAGTCAAATTCCTTTGATTCCTAGCGACTATAGTAGATGACATGTTAACATCTAGGGAGTCAGACTTGTTTGACCTTACACTAGACCCTTCACCTACTTCAAGAAGGTTTTCATATGTGTGAACTGTATCTGTATCTCTGTTAGAGGTGGCATAGGACAAGCTGTCAAACTCATATTCATGAGAGTCCATTTCATCATTAGGCATCATGTCAAGAATGTGAGTGAAATAAACCCTTTGTCCCCAGTTGGGATGAGTTCTACCTAGAACCTCTGCTATGGTTAGATGAGCACCTTTTGACCTAGGTACCTCATTGGTGTTTGTAGCATCAGCTGCCTCTCGTGTAGTGAGAAGTGACTGGGATTCTTGTTCAAATTGTTCTTGAAAGTGTGGTGGTATGTATAAATCACCCTGATGACCTGGATTTACAATTTTTATTTCTTTCCACTCCTCATAGGTTAATGGAGTAAGTGAAGTGGTGTCATCAGAATTGCTGTCAGTTTCTACTGTACTAACATGCAGTATAAAGTCATCTGGCTTAGAAAAGAATGCCGCCAGGTCTGGAGGAATAGGATAAGGAAAACTATCCTCATTAGAACTGTCTTCAGATTCTTCAATTTTAGATGTTTCTTCAGGTATTGGTTGTTTATCTTCTCAAGGTACAAACTTGTTTATCCCCAGTTGAAATGTGAGTTTCTTGAAGCCTATACCTATAGATTCACGTGTTCTGTGACCAATAGCTTCAAGTGGTGTGATCAATCCCTTATGATTTGCACCTATAGGACCATTTCCTTTGTATCCAGAATGTTGCATAATAGATAGACCTTTGCCACACTGCTAAGGTTTTATGCCATATGGTGGAGTAGTTTGTTCAGAAGTGTCTTCTTCTTTATAGATCCAAGCTTTGATAGCTCTGTTTTCAGCTTCTTCTTCTAATGGTACCATGGCTTGTAAAAAAGTACCACCATAATTTGTTGGAGGAGGAACTGTAGAAGGTTTAGTGCTCTTAGAAGGTCTCCCAAAAGAACATGGAGACAATGGCAGAGATGTAATAGATAGAACAGGTTCAATCTAATATCCTTCCATGTCAGTTTCTTTGAGTGTCAAGCTCTTTTCCATTTCTTTTAATTTAGTCTCAAGGAGCTCAATAGATTCTTTGTTGGTAGGCACAAAGATGTCAGCAGATTTTGTGAGGGCGTTGCAATCATAGCATGTGTTAGTGGGTATAATAACTTCAGATCCTTGGAACAGGAACTTAATGTACTGATGGTATGTTGAAGGGACAACCTGCATTTCATGGATCCATGTCTAACCTAACCGAATATTGTATGCCAAAGGAATGTCAAGCACTTGAAAAATAACATCTCGTTCAATAGGACCAACTTTGATTCGCAACACAACTAGCCCCTTAGATTTATGTTCTTCTTCATCATAGGCCTTAATAGTAATCTTTTTGTAGGCATCAATGTAGTCTTTTCTGTAGCCTAATTCAGTAAGAAAGCTAGCAGAGCAAATATTGAGGCCAGTGCCATTATCTATGAGAACACGATGAACATGCTTTGGACTAATCATGACTTCAATGTGCAGAGGGTTATTATGTAGGTGACTCAAAGAATGGTCATCTTCCTTAGAGAAAGACAAGTAATGGGAGGAGGTCAAGTGACCTACCATGGATTGAAACCTGTCAAGATCAATATCTTTTGGGAAACTTGGCTCGGTGAGAGATTTGTATAGGATTTCCCTGTGAGCAGGGGAGATTTTTAGTAGCTCAAAAATAGTAATCTGGGCATTAGTACATTGCAATTGATCGAGAATGCTGTGATTGGTAGAATTATATGAAGAACCCACTTTTGGATTCTTATTGGCAGAACCGAAATTAGCTTTTTTTGTTGGTTGTGTTGATGTAGACATAGAAGGCTCAGGGCCTTTGAGGATGATCTTAGCATGAGATCAAGTAACAACATTAGCACTGGCCTAAGATTTTTCTTGTTCTAAAGACTGAGGTGTAGACCCTCACAAGATGAAAGGTGTTTTGGGTCTGGGAGTATCTTCCCTTCCCTTGAGAATGATGACATTATAGTATTCAGTATCAATAGGTTCAACCATATTAATGACATTGTCGTTATTGGTGTATGTATAGTTGACCTTAGCATTAGTATTCTTTCATTTAGATGATTCACCTTTTCCATGAGGAGGAAATGGATCTTTGAAAGCTTGGTGATCAGAATTCTTTTTGTGACCTCCCACAACAATAAATTCACTATAGATGAGATCCTTGATTTTATGCCACAATTTAAGACAAGTAGACATTTTATGACCTTTGTTTTGGTGAAAGTCATAATAAGTAGATTCATTCCACCAAGAGGGTCTTGGTTGTGGATCATAAGGTCATGAATTATCCAGTAGAGTGAGTAAATGGTTGTCCAAGAGAGTCTTGTAAACCGCATCAAGAGGTTCTCCTAAAGGATTGAATTCACGCTTGGGTCTAGGAGCCCAAGGTTTAGATCTAGAAAATCGTGAAGTACTCAGTTTGGAATCTGCCATAGCCTATTCAATGGCTTTGGCTGCTTGCATCATGGTAGTGAGATTAAAGGAAGCTTTGGAAGGC
Source organism: Thuja plicata (assembly GCA_018584345.1). NCBI lineage: Eukaryota > Viridiplantae > Streptophyta > Pinopsida > Cupressales > Cupressaceae > Thuja > Thuja plicata. The sequence continues at coordinate 1,225,221 of MU224623.1, forward strand.
TTGGGAGTCACATTGTCTACAACTCCATCATTCACAACATTTTGGTTCTTCTTGGGAAATTTGAGTTTATCTTTTCTTGAGGAGGAAGACCCTTGTTTATTTTCCTTGTTTAAGGTCAATTCTCCTTTCTTGATCATGAACATCTCAATTATCACAGCTTTCTTAATCATGTCATCAAAGGTTAGAGGACATTGTAGCTGTACTTGATACCCAAAGTTGGGGAGAAGATTATCGAGAAAGATGTCCAACTTTTCAGATTCGGGTATCTTGCAAGAATATCGTGTAAAAAGTTGTCTCCATCTTTGGAGAAATGCCAAGAAGGATTCCCCATGATTTTGATTCAAGTTGCAAATATCTCAAATATGAACTGGATGTTGGATGTTGAGAGAATAGTGTTGTAGAAATAAATTGGCAATTTTGTCAAAAGTTTTGATGCCAGTTGGTAGTCTAGAGAAGCACTCCATAGATGAGCCTCCCAAACTATGTGGGAAAAGATGCATGAGGTAGGTTGTGTCATGTATGAACTACATAGAGAGAGCACCAAACTCTCTCAAATGATCCTAGGGATTAGATGTACCCAAGTATTTATCGTATTTAGGAAGTTCAAATCCTTTGGGGAAAGGAGGCATGCAAAGATTCTTGTCAAAAGGGAAAGGACAGATGCTTTCCAGCGTGAATTGTGTAATAGGTTTATCTTTCTCTTTCAAGATTTGAGAGAGTTGTTCTTGCATATTTTTCATTTGTTTTCGAAAGTGGGAGTTTTTATCTTCTTCCTCTTTCTCAACAAGTGTTTCTACATCATAGTTGGAGGGAAATTTAGCCCCTTGATTGGCTAGTTCGAGAATGTATTTCTCTTTCTCCTCAGCTAGGAGAAATCCCATCATCCTACATAAATATTTATTGGCACAATAATTTTCAATCTCTTCTTGGGTTATTTCTATCTCCACATTGTTAGGGGGGTCTTGAGAATGGGAATTACCCCAAGCTTTAAGGAGGTCAGCTCTGCTAGCCTCACCTAAATGTTCATGATCTTCCATCTTGCTAGAATGCAAGGGTTCAATGTGTAAAGATTCAGTATGAGAAGGTTGAATGTTCTCAGAATTTAGATCTTCTTGGAACAAAGGATTTTGAACCTAACTAAAATCCACTAGAAATTATTGTTTGATGTAAGGTCAAAGTATTGGGGAAGGAGATCGAGATGATTCCTCACTAGATGTAGCTGAAAATGGTGTGGAAAGCACAGATTTATCTTGATTGATTGAAGGGAATACTTTTCCACTTTGAGTTGTGACAGTCATAGACAAAGATTTGAACAAGGGATGTGAACTAGGATCAAACTTGAAACTGTCTCAAAGTAAATGCATAGAAAGTGCCAAAGGGTGAAGTATCCTTGGTGAAAATCATTGGAGATGATGCTAGAATAGCCAAGAGATGACTATTGCAAAACAAGGCATGATGAAATAGTAGAAATAGACCAAAAGATATGAGACAAGACCAGTTTAAGCAAGAATCACATAATCCTCAACCCAAGAAACCAAGTTTTTGACTATGTGAAGATAGAAGGTAGATAAAAAGACCCAAATTTGATAGAAGTACACTTGACAGACAGGAATTAGCTCACTATTTTGAAAAAAAAAAGCTTCAGACTCGCGTGAAGAAGTGCATTCTCACGTGAATATTCTCACAGACGCGTGCAAAACTTTGCAGTCCAGCGGGAAGAATGATACCAGACTAGTGAAAAAAAGTGAATAGAATGATAGCAAGTTTGTGAACTATCACATGACAATTTCCAGTGTGTCATGCAATGATTCTCAGATAATGATGCGAAGTTTGGCAGAATGTCACGTGAAACTATGAAATTTTGACAAATGAAAGTCTACAAAATCAGACAGTTGAGACCAGATTGCATTCCTGAGATAAAATCATGTTGTTTTCTGTTAGATAGTTTGAGTTACAGATTGTGTTGGATATGTTTAAGTTTGACAGTTTGTGTGTTTTGACAATATTTTCGGTTGTTTAAATGATACACCCACACAAAATACATTAAACAAAATGTTTGTAGTATCAGAACAGAAACATCACAATCCTACGATAGCCAGGACAATATCTATTGAATCCCCACTTGAACCAAAGTTCATCTATGCCTACTCTTAGCATACAAACTAGAAGCTTGGAGGCATGGGCTCCTCCTTACATGTGCACTCACTTCTTAGGCACACCAAGCTTTGAACCCCAGAGGAATTGCTTCCCAAAGGGTTGTTGTCTCTACTAAGAGCCGTAAGAGTGTGGGGCATCTTAGTCAGTCTCTGACCTTCCGCGCCAACAGATAGAGGGTTTTTGGAAACTAGAACAATATTTTGTAGTAAGGGCATCCGTTCAGGTGGTTGTGATCAAGTCATTTTCCCAATTAAGGGGGCTCTCCCAATCCTTTCAAAGCAAGGTTTTCACCTTAACAATGTTGGGACTTTAACACACCACTAGGGTACTAGAGGAGATTTTGGTTGCCATAATGAATTCACACCTGTCTATTATGACATTAATCACAATAGAATTTTTTGTATACCGGTTTAGAAGGGCTTGGCTTTAGCCTATTACTGGCTGGGTATCCACTCTCACCGGCTCTGCTAAAGCTCTCAGGAGGTAGCCACTCTAGAAGAATCACATGAATTTCTCTTAAAACCAAGATCCATAAAGGCAAGGGGAGAGGATACATTCATGTAGTTCTTGGAATTACAATCTAGAAAACACTTCAATCACGCAAGACAATGATTCATTTTAAGCACCAACCGAAGTGTGTTCTAACTACTAAAAACAGACATGAGAATTTGTGAAAACATGCAAGGTCTTCGACAAACATCGTGCAAAAAACACATTAGTAGTTTGTAATGCCTTTCTTCATTTCAGCATCCTTCAATAAACACGTTAGAAGTTTATGATTGCTTTTCTTTATCTCAGCATCTTGCAAACCACTGTTAAGCTATTCCAGAAGATAAAATCAGAGAAACATAGACGTCAAAAAATAATAAATGGTTAGAAAGCTGAGACAAGAAATATCAAATAAAAGCTCTGGTATTGAATTTTTCATGATGATTCATCCTAGATCGCACGAAGAAGTGCAGAAAGCCCTATGAAGAACTAGAAAGTTCGCGCGAGATGCTGCAAAATTTTGCGTGACATTAAAATAGAGATGTACAAAAGTACAAAAAGAATGCAGAAAAATGAAAAAAAGTGAAATAAAATGGGGCCAAAATAGATTACCTTGAGCCCCACGGTGGGTGCCAGATTATAAAGCTTTCTTTAAAAGAATACAATAAATTGTTTTCCCTTTGCTTTAACTATTTTCTTTCTTTGATTTAATTCCTTTCTCTTTTGATTTAACTATTTTCTTTCTTTGATTTAATTCCTTTCTCTTTTGATTTAACTGTTTTCTTTCTTTGATTTAATTCCTTTCTCTTTTGATTTAACTATTTTATTTATGATTTAACTATTTTCTTTCTCTTTAAAGAACAGTTAATTCAAAGTTTCCATTTCTGAACCGAAGATAAGATTTTGAGAGAATATTTAATTAATTGGATAAATATGACCTCATAAATGTGTTTTTCTCAATTATCTGAATATTTAAATTCAATTATTGAAAATGAGGATATTTATTTAATAATTAAATATTATTTAATTCCCTTTTTATGTATCTTAGCTAAAGAGGGTGAATTTAATTTAATTAAAGTGATAGGACTTTATAATTAAATTAATTCGATCATAAGGTTTGTTTAGCCAATTGATATTTAGGAATTAAATATAATATATGCTTAATGCAGATTTAGGATTTTCTACATTTGACACTTGGGTCAAGTAGAGTCGGTTAAAACTCAGAATTGCCTAGTACAATAGGACTTTGATGATTCTGAATAATGAAAAATGCAACAAAATTGGTTAGGGTTGCAAGATGCCAATTTTGGGGTGTTACAACAAGTACTCAAACAAGTTCATCAATGGTCTCTAATTTGTCTTAGGCAATGACAACATTTCCTTTCACATCAAGTGCTCAAGCTACAACATCGGTACCTCAAACAATTTATAACCCGTTTACATCATTATCAATCCTTACAGGATTTGGGTTTATCTCATCACAAAAAACATGATCAATCTCTATTGGTCCTTCTTTTAGTCAACATCCTCCAAGAGTTAAATCTTTATTTCAACAAAGGTCTCCTAAACAACAACAACAACAATCACAACAACCCATGACTCAGTATGTACCTTAGCCTAAACAAATGCATATATATGGAAATTAATATCAGATTCCTGGAAGATCATATATCCCAACACAACCATTTCAAAGACAAAGTCCTATACCAGGTACCAAACAATAATTAAATGTTGGAAATATTTCTTAGTCTCAAGATGACCTTCTGATACAACAAGTGAAAAATTTGAAAATTTAGTTCTTGGATAACCAAAATCATGGATAGAATAAGTCATATAATGTAGAGGACTTGTATCCTTATCCTTTTGATCATTTTCTAAACATGCCTCCATTTCCTATGCACTTTGTAGTGCCTAAATTTGACAAGTATAGAGGAAAAAATAACCCTGTCAAAGACATTAGAGAATTATTTTCTAGTTACATCAAAGTAGCACATGATGAAACATATCTCATGTGAATATTACTCCAAAGTTTAGCTAGAATAGAAATGGAATGGTTTTCTCATCTACCTCATGGTATTCAATCTTGGGGTGAATTAGCTGAACGTTTTATTGCTCACTTCCATCACAACATATAATACAAGCTCAACATTAAGGACCTATGTGGTATCAAACAAAAGGAAGGATATTTTTTCTCCAAATTCCTACAAAGATGGAGAAGTACAGCTAATGGCATCCCATATGATGTTCCCGAACATGACCTCATAGTTATGTTTTTTGATAACCTTGTCCTAGATATGACATTTACTACAAAAGTGAAACTTACTCCAAATTTCAAATAATTAATCAAACAAGGCATTCAATATAAGAAAAATATGATCAAGATAGGGATCCTTTCTAATCCTAACCAATCAAATACCACCAAAAATTCCAATGATAAATCTAAGTGGTGGAATAAAAATATGAATGTTACCAATGATAGTGTCACCGATGTTAAGCCTGTCAACTATGTGCAGCCCAAGGTCTTATTATAAGAGGCCTCAATTCCAAGTCAAACCCCTATAGCACATGATCCCTTGGCAATTTATCAAGTCCAAATTCAAGGGTTAAACAACCAAATGACAAACCTAATGCAATCCTGAACTAATGCTCAACGTCGACAAAGGACTCCTTTTCCAAAGCACGAATATACACCCTTAGGGGATCCACTTGAAGAAGAATTAAAGAAGTTAATCCAAAGTAATATCATCAGATAATAGAAGTTAATCCTGAGATAAGAGAAGTTGAGGATGGTGTTTTTAAACCTAAGTGGTGGAATGACAATAATTTTTGTGAATATCATCACTTTAAGGGCCATAAAACATCAAACTATTATTGACTGAAGAATACTATTCAAGAATTAATTAAATAATGAATAATTGATTTCACTAATGTCCACCTCAAAGGAAACAAGGATCAAATAATTTTCAAAGATCCTTTGCAAACTCATAATAAAGGTAAGACCCCTGCATTTGGTAGACACTCAAAATAGGTCAATTATACCTACTCCTCTTTTGATAACATGATAAGTTTTCTTAACTGTGCAGAATGTGAGATTTAAACCATAAATATTAGAGACAATAAATCTAAATGAGAAGTTACAACTAGTCTCTCCAAAGTTGTCTTACAAGAAAAACCTTCTACTTTTTCTACACCTATAATCATTACAAAACCCTTCAATCCATAAAATAGTTTGGTGGATAAGCTCAAGCATACTTCTACTCATATTTGTATCTTTAAATTATTATACATATCCTAAGAGCATAAACAAGAATTAGACAAGGCTCTCCAAAATGCAGTTGTCCCAAGGGATATATCTCCTAAGAACCTCCAAACTATGGTCAATTACATTGCTGCTAAAAAGAATGCAACATTTATAGACCATGATATTCCTTTAGATAAGCCTCTACATAATGATCCCTTACATTTACTTGTCCAAGTGCATAAACACACAATCAGCCGAGTCCTCAATGATGGTAGGACTGGATTAAACATATGTACTCTAAAAGTAATAAAGACCTTGGGATATCCAGATTCAAGTATTGATACTACCAGAATCATCAATATCAGAGCATGTGATGAAGAGGAAAGGTTATTCAGAGGTTTCCTTATTTTACCACTCAAAATAGGGCCACTAGTGAATAGAAATCTATTTTAGATTATAGACCTTGAACTAGGATACAACATATTACTAGGTATACCATGGGTCCATGAAATGCAAGCTCTACCATCTACCTATCATCAATGTATCAAGTTTCCATATCAAGGTACAAAAATCATTATAGACAATCTAAGGGGTAGTATAGAGAACCAAGTACCATAAAATCAAGAAGCAAGTGTGCCTTCTATGTATGGTTTGATTCCCAAAGACATACCAAGGGTGAGAATTAAAATATTAGTGCAAGATAAAGGATGGGGTGAGTACCACTATGAGGAAGCCTTTACTATTACTAAAAGGCCTTTGTCACTAAGATCTTATGGTCTCTCAAGAACTGTAGAAAAGACAAAACTAGTTTTTAAATGATCACCTACCACATTTGTTAAATGAGGTGATTTAAGTGAAGAAATTCCATTTGATCCTAATATCAACACATGGTTATATCAAGACCCCCAAGAAGTACCATTAGTACAACTACCTTTAGATTGATATGGATCAGGATACACCATGTTACAATAGTTTTGATATAATGGAACCATAGGCTTAAGGGAAACACAACAAGGAATATTAGAGCTATCATTTATGCCCACTCAAAGGAACAAAAGAGGACTTGGTTATGACTATTCTTGAACAAGGGTGGTCCTTCAAGGTGTTCAAGAAACCATCAATCCAAACTAGGGATAAAATCATGGACATGCCCAGATTAGTAATATACAGCCACAAACATTGCTACAAGACTTGGAAACCATAACCTCTGAATTGTCCCTTAAATAATAAATCCCAGATTTTGTGGAGAATGAGATACCTAATGACTATTCTAGCATGACTAATTCTCATGAGTATGAGTGGTAATCCCTTCACAAATTGGAGTCTGACACCCCTAGGTATTACCCTTGTTCTACTAGCCCCATGAACATAAATGACACATTTGACAGCATGAACCTAGAGGATGAACCATGTATTGAAAAGGAATTTGACGTACACTCCTTTGATGGTGAGTCTACTTCACATTCTAGATTTACCAAAACTATCACCTTAGTTCCATTTTCCCAATCCATGTCATCTCCCAATACTAACCTTTGTTTACTCCACCCGAGTTAGTTTACTGGGATCAACAAGGACATCTGAACATAGATATTTTTGAAAATAATGAAGCAATTACAAAATTTCTAGGTCTTTGAGAAGGAATACCATAAGGAGATCACAAGGCTAGGTTTTATTTTGATTTGGATAGATGTGCATACTTTGTGGAGGCGACTCCTCTTTCTAGTAAAAAAGTCAAAATGAAAAGGAAAAAGAAAGGTCACTAAGTGAAAAATGAAAGACGATTCTTGACCATGAAAAATTAAAAATAAAGACATATCTTCTATTAATACTATAAGGTCTAGAATTAATGAGAGGGGGGTTTATCAGTAATCTATTAGATCAAAAAAACATCACAATTCATTCAATACCATGAACCACATTCATCAACTTTTAAACCTTATGCATGCAATAAACAAAGTAACCAAAAAATCATCCACACATGCAAAAAAATAACACCATTATTTTTATCATTTAAACCCTAACTAAGGGTGAAAACCATGGTGGGGAGTAGCACCTATAAATATTTTCACTCTTCTAAAATGCACCCTGTTAAAGGCCTAGCCCTGTTAGGAGCTTACAATGATGCCCTGTTAGGAGTCTCCCAGTTAAGGGATTTACCTCTAGCCCTATTAGGATTTTTACCTTCTTAGGAGTAACCTTGTTAAAGGATTTAAACCCTAGTTAAAGAGTCACCTGGTTAAAGGATTTACAAAATAGACCTATTAAAGTCTACCTGGTTAAGATATTTTCTTGCATAAACTATTAGGATTCAACAAGTATAATGATCTGGGTGTAGCATGCCTCCTTTTCTTGTTCAAATCCAATTAAGTACAATACTTTTTCTTCTTGAAGACAATATTCTTTCTTCACTTGACCACACCTTGGAATCCATGATCTACACTTTCATAAAGAATTGATTTACATATATATACATAACATGTCCATTAGGGCATTTAACTACCTTAAAAAATGTATTACAATCTTTCCTTCTTGATCCTTGAACTCTAAAAAGTATTACCACTCTAGATCATTCAATTAAAAACTCAGGTCGGCCATAAGATTCATCACACATCAATTTGAATTAAGAACAATCAAACCTTTTTGAATTCTTCAACATACTTCCAAAACTTGATTAAATACGATCACCTTGAGTAATGAAATAGAAATTAACCATTACCAATACATTATGCCACATCACCTTGACACATGGATCATATAAACATCCACTACAACCGATCACATCACCACCACACAATGATCTAACACCAACTGCTCAAACCAATTCAATTTTTTAACCTTTTACAGAATAATCTTCTGTCAACTAAAAAATGCCTTGTGATACTCCAATCTTGTAGTGATCATATCATTAATATAATATCTTAGTCAAGATAAGAATACCATGATTGAAATACTTGAATCCATACTGATATGATAGAACAATCAAATCATTCATTATTTGTCACTGTCTATTCTTTTGTTTTCTTTATTTCTCTTCAATCAATCATAACTTGATCCATGTTTGGTCCCAACATATGAGATCATAAAGAATGCATCTAGAGACATCCTTGAGTGTCAACCATGATCACACACTCCAATTCTTACTGCAACACATAATTCATCTATACAAATACTTAGCAGCACATCAGAACAATTGTCAACAAATACAACACCAAGTTGACATCAATGACAAAACAATAATTGATCTTCCTGTTATAAAAAATGTACCAAGAAAAACACAACAATATTTGCATCATTTATGCCAACAATCTACCCCTTTGGCATTGATGACAACACCATATTAATTTGATAATAATCACTCCCCCTTAGCTGATACACACAAATTCTTGTCTTGATCTTCTTGGTCTTCTCCTTCAAAGTTGTCTTCCGATCTTCTTCCCAATACCTATATTTGGTTCTTTTATTTCTTCTAATCTTCTCCCCCTTTGACAATAATGCTAAAGATACCACATAAGTCACCTACTATTGTAACATATTGCCTTTTCCTCTGACTACTTCCCCTAAGGAGTAGTCCCTCTTAACATCAACCCATTAGTGAAAGATATTCAATGAGTCCACTGGATTAATGATTATAAAGACATATTAATGTCTTTCAGGTAGGGGAATAACCCCTAGCTTACCTCTCAGATACTCAAAAGTATCTTTGGGTACTAGTTTAGTGAATATATCTACTAGCTACTCCTTGGTTGGCACATATTCCAACTTTACTACCTCTTCTTGTACTTTCTCTCTTAAGAAACACTATTTGATTGCAATGCATTTAGTCTTAGAATGCATTACTTGATTCTTTGAAATATAAATTGCACTTGTATTATCACAATAGATATTCATAGGTTCAATTACCTTCTCTTTGATTCCTTCTAGGTTTTGCTTCATCCATGCAATTTGTGTATAATTGATAGCTGTTGCAACATACTCATCTTCTACAGTAGATATGGAGATGCAATTTTGCTTCTGATGTAGTTCCAAGGTCTAGTTGTTACCGAGAGTCATCCTAACTCTACTTCAAGGTCTCTAAATGAAACTTATAGGGTATTATCAAACCCTAACTTGAGGAAGTCACTAAGATCTTCACCTCAAGTGCTCTAGACCTGGTTCTAACCATAAAGCTACTATTTCATGATGTGTGATCTAATAGAATAGATCCATCCTCTAAGATAAACTGACTGGTTCAACCTGAATAACATAACAATACACATTGCAGATGGAATCCATCACAAAATGTTCAAGATAATTCTGCAAATGCTTTCTATATTCAAAAAATCTAATCTATTACAAAATATAATACATTCCTCTCTTCTGTCTACTACTCTCTTACAAAAGCTTTCAACTATATATCAATCTCTCAGAAATATCTCCAAAATATCTCGTGCTAGTTAAAAACTTCAACCACTTTGCACAGAAGGCATGGTCGAGCCATAAATGACCCTCCCATGACTGGAACAGGTGTCCATCTCCATCAAAGACAAAAATGACATGATGAGAGCTGTTATAGCTGACCCAGCTAGTCACAAATGTCACATCCCACATTTCCTGGGTTGTTAACAGAGCAACAGATCACCATTACTGAGCACCATTCCTAAGTGTTAAAATAAATTTTTCCTTCAATACTCGAGCACCAGTCAATCTACAAGCAACCCCGAGAAACATCACCGATTAACAACCCCAAGCACCAAGTGTATCCTGAGAGACATTACCAAGAGACATTCCTAAGCATTCTGCACAACATACTTGAGCAACCTAGTATAACCTGAGCAAGATTCCCAAGTCGCGTTCCCGAGAAACATCACTAAGAAATAGAGTTTCCTGAGCATCAGTATAACTTAGTACTATGGTGTTTGTTCACCGATTGATCTTAGTCATTACAAGAATCATGGGACAAAATGCCTTACAAACTAAAAGTGCTTTCTATCCTAGAAATGTTTCTAACCTTAGGTGCTCCTACACCATACTCCCCAAACAAAAAAAAATCAACTTCCAGGTGATTAGAGTAAGTCAAGATTGATGCCTAACTTCTTGAAATTGGTTTCTTGCACCCATGTAGCCTCTGAATCAGCTTGTTCGTGCCATTTGACTAGATGTTCCATATAGGTCTGCCTTCTAGTTTGCTTGGCAACTCTTGAATTCAGTATCTCCTCTACCTTTAATTTCAGTGTAATAGGAAGTTTGAGTGCTTTGAGATCCTTGGTATCTACTATTAGATCAGAATCTCCTTCTAAATTCATCCTTTATAGGATACCAAATCTGCCACATTGAAAATAGGAGATAATCCTATGTCTGTAAGAAGATTAACTTGATAAGCATTAGACCGATAATTTGCCAAAATTGTACAAGGGCCTATCTTCCTCATCTGAAGTTTACTCAAAATACCTTTTTGCAATCATTCTTTTTTTAGGTGCACCATGAAAAAATCTCCAACTTGAAACTGGATATCTCTTTTCCTTGCATCTACCTTTTTCTTGGTGTGAGTTGTACTCTCTATCAATGCTTCCTTAACTGAGTCATGGACCTCCTTCTTGGATTGAGAGAAATATTTAGCATACCCACTCCTCTTTGCATTGATGCCAAGATCCCTTAATTCACATACACCCCTGGGATGGATCCCATACACTATTTCAAAAGGGTTCTTTCCAGTGGATCTATTGACTGTATCATTGTATGCAAATTATGCTTGAGAAATTAACTGATCCTATGATTTTCCATATGCTTTGGTGAGGCATCTCAAAAGATTTCCTAAGCTTCATTTCACCACTTTAGTCTGACCATTGGTCTATCAATGATAAGCTGAGCTAAAGGAAAGATTAGTACCAAGCTTCTGCCATAAAGTTTTCCAAAAATGACTCATAAAATTGGAGTCTCTATCTGATACAATACTCAAAGGTAATCCATGTATCCTTACTGCTTCTCTAAAGAAAAAATTTTCTATGTAACATGCATCATGTATGGTCTTACATGGCATAAAGTGAGCCATCTTGCTGAACCTATCAACAATCACAAAGGTGTTGTCCATTCCTTGCTCGGTCTTCGGTAGTCCAACTACAAAATCTATACTAAGGCATTCCCATGGTCTATTTGGGATAGGAAGGGTCTGATACAATCCAACATTGGATGAATTTCCTTTTGCCTTCTGACAAACCATACAAGTCTCTACATACTTTTGGACATCCTGATTCATTCTTGGCCAATAGTAATACCTCTTGACCAACTCTATAGTTTTATTGAACCCAAAATGTCTACTTAAGGAACCATTATGCTTTTCTTGTACTAGGGTCTCCCTCATGGAACATCTCAATACATAGAGTTGTCCTCCCTTAAATAGAATACCTTCTTGAAGATTATACTCTGAATACTCACTATGAAAATGATTTTGATACTCTTGACATACCTTGTATGCTACTACAAATTCTTCATTTGCTGGGTACAGATCTTTGAAGCTTTCAATGCCAATGCTCCTTAGATGAACTTCTTGCACTATGAGCAACCTTCTACTCAATGAATCTACTTCCTTTTTCTTTACTCCCTTCTTATGCTTTATGGTGAAGGTGTAGGCTCGGATTTACTCCACCCATTTCATATGCTTATGGCTTAGTTTATCTTGTGAACTGAGAAAACTCAAAGCCTAATTGTCAGTAAAGACTACAAATTCCTTGGGAAGGAGGTAATGTCTCCATTTCCTTAGTGCTTGTAGCAATGTATATAATGCTAAATCATATGAGGAATAATTTATCTTTGCATCAATGAGCTTCTCACTATGAAAGGCTATTGGCTTTTCTTCTTGACTCAAAACTGTGCTGACAACAATGTTACTAGCATCACACTCCATAGTAAACAATTTGTAAAAACTAGGAAGTGTCAATATTGGTTGAGTTGCTATCCTCTTCTTTAGATGTTCAAATACTTCATCATCCTGCTCAATCCATTGGAACATGTCTTTCATACCTCCTTTGATGGTATCTAAAATAGGTGCATTGATTTTGTTGAACTGTTTGATGAAATTTCAGTAGAACTGTGCCAAACCATGGAATCTTCTTACTTTGGTAGCTGAATTCAATGTACGACAATTCAATATTGCTTCCACCTTTCTGACATCCATCTTCAAGTTACCTTCTAAGATAACAAATCCTAAATATACCAACTCTTGCTTCATGAACTCACTCTTTTCCAAGTTAACTGCCAAATTTTCTTCATGCAATCTTTGCATTACCATTTGTAGATGTCTAAGATGATCCTCTTTTGTTTTACTGAACACTAGGATGTCATCTACGTACACTACAACCCATTTTCCAATGAATTCCTTCAAAACCTCATTCATCAATCTCATAAATGTTCTTGGGGCATTTGACAACCCAAAAGGCATAACAAGCCATTCATAAAGTCCTTCGGTGGTCTTAAAAGAAGTCTTCCACTCATCTCCCCCTTTAATTCTTATATGATAATACCCACTCTTAATATCTATCTTGGAGTAGTACCTAGCTCCACCAAGACAATCCATCAAATCTTCTATCCTTGGTATTGGGAACCTATATCAAATAATAGTCCTATTTATGGCCTTGGCATTGGTACACAATCTCCAAGTACCATCTTTCTTTGGGGCTAAGACTGTGGGAACAACACAAGTAATTATGATTTCTCTAATCAATCCTTGGTCAATTAGTTCTTGGAATTGGTTAGAAATATCTGCATTCTTCTATGGGGTCATCTTATAAGAAGATTTTTTTGGAAGTGAGGCTCCCAAAATAAAGTCAATCTGTTGACTAATAGATCTCTCAAGTAGTAGGATAGCTAGTTGACCATCACTAAATATGGCATGATATGGAATTAACAACCTTTGGATCTCTAAAGGCAACTCTTCCCTCTTATTTCCCTTTTCACCTTTTGGTTTTAAAACAAAAGAAAAGCCTACTCCATCTTCTTCTCCTAATGTCTTTAAGAATTATTTCTCACCAACCAATAGTAGGTTGGGACCTCTTTTCTTTTATTTCTCTTCTTTCAAGGTTGACTGTACCATGAAAGTTATTCCATCATTCTTGAAGGAATAGGAGTTCTTAGATCCATCATGCACTATGGCTTGGTCAAACTACCAAGGTCTACCTAATAACAGATGACATGCATCCATTGGCAGGACATCACACAAAAATTTGTCCATATACCTCCCTATGGAAAATTCTATCCAAGCTTACTCATTGACTATTACATGTTGATCTTTATTCAACCAAGTAACTTTATAAGGATTAGTGTGAGATATCCTTGTCAATTTTAACTTCTCAATAGATTCTAAAGAAACTATATTATCAGTAGAACCTGAATCTATGATAAATTTATAGACCTTATTGAGTACCTTACAATTGACTCAAAAAAAAAATCTTCTTTGGCTTGGTTCTACTTTGATGGGTTCTTTGAGGAGTTCTCTCTGAACCATCAAATTCTCTCCAATTTATGATCCTATGGTGACTTCTGTAGTCTTGCTGCTAGAAGACTCTTCTTTCACATAGTTAGCTCTTTTCTCTGCTCCTTGTGAAGTAGATATTTTTGTAGGAAACTGATATGTAGGATGCCCAAAATGTTGACAGTTATAGCACTTCATTAAAGAGAAGTAATATCCTCTTGCTTGATTATCAGTTCTTCCTCTTGAACTTTTATTTGAACCTTGTCCTCGATTGTAACTACCTCTAGTGTTACTAGATTCTTCTTGATTTTCTTTGAGTTTTTTATCACTTTGATTCTTAGCCTCAAGATTCCTTCCTCCATATCCTCCTCTATGAACTCTATTGTCTCTTCATTTGCCTCTACTATTTGAGTCTTGCTTCCTCTTGAATTTTTCTTCTAATTTGAGAGCTAGTTGATAGCATTGGTGTACAGTCTTGGGGATTAAGAGACTGATCTCTTCTTGAATACTCCATTTGAGGCCATTTTGATATCTTGCCACTTTTAGGCTTTCTTCTTCCATCACATGGGACCTTAAACATAGCTTATGAAACTCTTCTATATAGGCACTGACTTCTAATCTATTCTGCCTCAGATTCTGCCTTTTCTATTGCAACTACACTTCATAATCATTGGGAAGGTAAGTTTCCTTTGTATTTTCCACCATACCTTTCCAACTAGTTATGGGGTTCTTTCCTCCTTTTACCCTTTCATCTTGTACAAATCTCCACTAAGTGAGAGAAGTTCCTCTCAATCTTGTCTTGGCTATTCTGACTTTCTGAGCTTCAATCACACTATCACAATCAAAGTGATTTTCAAGACCTTCTATCCATTCCATGATTAATTCTAGATCCATCTTGCCACTAAATAGAGGCACACCTTCTAAGGACTTACCACTCATTGCCTTCAATTCTTTCAAGAATGGATCTTCTTGAAGGATAGGGTCTGGCTCTAGGATCATGTCCTCCTCGGCCACTAATTTACCCTTCTTTCCAGTGTCTCTCATCAGTTCACTAAATACTGTAGTTCAAAGATGCACTTCTAATTTGCATGCTATTTTGGCTAACTACACCTTTAGGAGTCTATTCTCCTCTCTATGCTCTCCTATGTCTCTTTCCAGATCTGCATTGGACACCATGTTGGATAAATCTATAGACTCTTCTAAAAATCACACTCAAACAACACAAGCCCAATTCTCTAACTTGCTCTGATACCAATCTGATATAGTTTCAAGGTCTAGTTATTTCCAAGAGTCATCCTGACTCTACTTCAAGGTCTCCAAATGGACCTTATAGGGTATTATCAAACCCTAACTTGAGGATGTCACTAAGATCTTCACCTTAAGTTACCTAGACCTAGTTATCACCATAAAGCTACTATTCCATGTCGTGGGATCTAATAGAATAGATCCACCCTTCAAGCTAAATCGACTGGTTCAACCTGAATAACATAACAATACACAAAATTGTCAAGATAATTCTCTAAATGCTTTTTTTATTCACAAACTCTAATCTATTAAAAAATATAATACATTCCTCTCTTCTGTGTACTACTCTCTTAGAAAAGCTTTCAACTATATATCTATTTCTCAGAAATATCTCCAAAATATCTCATACTCATTAAAAACTTTGACCACTTTGCACAGAAGGCATGTTCAAGCCATAAATAACCCTCCCTTCACTAGAACATGTGTCCCTATCCATGAAATAAAAAAATGACACGATGAGAGCCATTACAGTTGACCTAGCTGGTCACAAATGTTACATCCCGTGTTTCCTGGGCTGTTGACTGAGCAACAAACCACCATTACCGAGCACTAGTCATGAGCATTAAAATAAAATTTTCCTTCAATAATAAAGCACCAACCAATCTACAAGAAACCCCAAGAAACATCATCGAGTAACAACACCGAGCACCAAGTATAACTCGAGAGACATTACCAAGCATTCTGCAAAGCATACCCGAGAAACCTAGTATAACCCAAGCAAGATTCCCGAGTAGCATTCCCGAGCAACATCACCCAGCAATGAAGTTGCCTGAGCATCAATATAACTTAGTACTATTCTACCAATTTTGGTTTCTAGAGCCTTATTGGATTTCCAGAGGTTTATAAGCCTCCTCAACACACAATTAAACTAGAAAACAACTACTAAGAAACTATGGTGTTTTTTCATCAATTGACCTTAGTCATTACAAGAAAGATGGGACAAAACACCTTACAAACCAAAAATATTTTCTATCCTAGAAATATTTCTAACCTTAGGTTCTCTTGCACCAGATTCTTACTTGTCCATGACACAAGTATTCCTCCTAGGAAGAAATCTCCTCCACTTGCACTCTTTCTATCATCAATGTTTCCTACCCAATCTACATCACTAAAAAGAATCAAGAATAAATCACCTTTTTGAGTATACCAAAGACCATAGTCCTTTGTTCCTTTCAAGTACCTAACAATCCTCTTTACTGCTACCATGTGAGATTCCTTAGGATTAGCTCAAAATCTGGCCGCTATTCCTAATTCTTGTGTAATGTCTAGTCTATTATGAAAAACATAATGCAACTTACCAATCATGGATATGTATAGAGTGTTGGAGATTTACTTCTGGTAGCTAGTTGATTGTATGTTTGTCATTGATGACAACATATAATATACAACAGTGTTCTATATGTACTTATCAAAATGATGTTATCAAGACTTGTGTGGTTATATTCATGTTTTAAATGTTTTGTTCATACACGCAGACTCAGATATGAAGTTTCAATTGTGTTGTGTAATTCTGTTAACGACAGTTACAATTTTTGGAGTTTTTTTGTATAGAGCTGATGTATTGCATTGGTTCTTTAGTTGTGCCTATCTTTAGTATGTGCGTGTGTATATTCAATTTTAGTTATGAGTTGAATATAGTTATCTAAAGGTGCCAAACGTGTTTCAACAAGATTGCAATGTTAGAGTTAATTTGGTGAGGCTGACTTTGTGAAGCATCGCATCTTTTTAGTTTATATTGCGTGGTTATAATTATGCTTGTGTGGTTAGTTAAGATGACAAGGATGTTATGAAGAGTTTCATAATAGGTCCCATGATCTCATACTTTGAGGAAGATACTTATAATATTTCATTTGTGGAATGCTAAGTGTGAATGAGAAGATAAGAGACAGAAAAAGTACAAAGAAGAATATTAGTTGTGTTTCATTCATCAAGGATCTATGTGAAGAAGAAGTGAAAGATTACAATACATTGGAACTGATCAAGAAAGTAGGTCTATTCTACAGTTCATCATCAGATATAGTGCATATCTATTCTACCAAAGGTTGTGGCCTTCACCATTGAAGTAGTGAGCTTTTGGACAGTGAGTCCTCACCCTTAACAGGGTTATTTGTAAAATACTCCTAACAAGGTCAGACCCTTAACCAAGTCACTATACTTATTGCATTGTAAAGAAAAACTCCTAAAAGGGTTGCAATATATTCTAACAGGGATTATTATAAGCAAGTATATTTCATTGTGGGTGTTAATTCCCACCGGGGTTTTTACCATTTGGTTTCCCCGTAACCAAATTATGGTGTTGTCTATTGTGTTATCTGAATGTGCATTTACTTTATTGTATTTTGGAGTTAATAAAGAAAAATAATTTAATTAGCTAATAACTGATTCACCCCCCCTCTCAGTTATCCTTTGGGACTATTCTAAAAATTGGTATCAGAGCCAAGTGCCTTGAAGAGAAAGCCTAACAAATTAAGGTAGATTAGATGGAATACTTCAGAAAAGAGAGTCCTAAGTTTGATAGAGAGAATTATTTGGATTGGAAGAACAAAATGATAACACATCTACAGTGTGTTGGTTTTGACATCTTTGAGATATCCACACAAGAAGTTGTTATTCCCTCTCTAACAAACCTATCAAGAGATGATGCTACTAGTAAACAAAAGGATACATTCACAGCTAATACAATTGCCAAAGAAGCCCTTATAAGTGCACTATCTAACAGTGAATTCTCTGAGATCAAGAAAGTAGACAAGGCATACACAATATGGAAGTATTTAGAAGACATGTTTGAAGGATATATCCAAGCAAAGAATGCACGCAGGAAGACATGGAAAAAGAAATACAACAATATTGAAATGTTACTTGAAGAGAACAACAGAGCCTACAATCAAAGGATAAATGAAGTAGTTTCTGGAGTCAAAAATAATGGTGGAGAAATATCAGAAGAAGACATAATGGACAAACTATTAACTACTTTAACAACAGACTGTGAGAACAAGATCAATATTCTAGAGGAAACCATGCAATTTTCACAAGACTTCAAGAGAGAGACTTTGATCAGTAAAATCTCTGCATTTGAGATATCAAGACTGAAGATTGAACCCAAAAGTGAAAAATAGCCTTCAAAGCCTCAGTTCATGGTAAGAAACCTTTACACATGTCTAGAAATACTAAGAAAGAAGAAGTTGATGAAGAACTAGAAGAAATCATTGTCATGATTGCTAAAAGAGAAAAGAAAGGAAAAGGAAAGTACGAAGGATAGTTTCCATTCAAATGTTTTTCATGCAACAAGATCGGCCACTTTGCATCGAGGTGTCCTACAAGAGTAAAGAAATTAAGATCTGATTATAAACCACAATATAGAAAGGAATGCTATCATGTTGAAGAAGGTGTAACTGATGAAGATTTGGGAGAAGATGAAATTGGATTCATTGCCCTTAAAGAGATGGAAAAATTGCTTGAGAAAATGGACATTGAAGATGAAAAGGAAGCACATGAGTTAGCCCTAATTTCCAAAGCTGACATCAAAACTGATTGGATCATTGATAGCGAAAGCTCTAACCACATGACATGTGATAAAGACAGATTTGTTCATCTAGACAAGTACAAAGGTGGTATGGTTATATTTGGAGATAACACTCCCAAACCTATCATAGGTAGAGGATCTATCACCCTGGATGGAAAGAACAAGACTAATGATGTTCTATATGTTGATGGATTACATCACAACTTACTAAGTGTTGGACAACTACTTGACAAAGTTTATCATTTGGAATTCAAAGAAAAAAAATCCATCATTAGCAACAAAGAAGGAGACATGATTACATCAGGCTCAAAAACAAAAGGTAATGTTTTTTATCTCAATTCAAATGTAAGTTATTTTGTTGCAAAAGTGGATGACAGTTGGGTATGGCACAAGAGACTCTATCATATCAATTTTGATAATATAGTAAAGATAAGCAGTGTCAAGGTAGTTAGAGACCTTCCAAGTATTACAAGACCTATTGACATAATGTGCGGGGAATGTGTTATGGGAAAGCATGTAAGGAGCTCTTTCATAAGCAAGCAAAACTCAACTGAAAACAAGTTAGACCTAGTGCATACAAATTTATGTCCTCCTACTCAAACTAGATCATACTACAAAGAAAGGTATTTCATTTTGTTTGTTGATGATTTTTCAAGGATGATGTGGGTTGCGTTCTTAAAGGAGAAGTCTGAATCCTTTGAGAAGTTCAAAATATTCAAAGCCAAAGTTGAGAATGAATCTGGATTAAAACTAAAATGTCTAAGATCAAATAGAAGAGGAGAATTCACCTCTGACCAATTTTATGACTACTGTGAAGAACATGCAATCAAAATACAGTTGAGTGCACCCAGAACCCTTCAGTAGAATGGGATTGTAGAAAGAAGGAATAGGATTATACTTGATACAACGTGCACTATGATGATTGAAGGAAAAGTTGCACACACCTATTGGAGAGATGCAGTCAATACAACAGTCTATACTATCAACAAAACACAACTAAGGCCAGGTGCAGATAAGACACCTTATAAACTTTGGTTTAGTAATTTACCTACAGTAAAATACTTCAGAATCTTTGGTAGCAAGTGCTACATCAAGAGAGATGATGGTGTTGGAAAGTTTGATGCTAGAATCAATGAAGGTATTTTCCTTGGTTATTCTACTAAAAGCAAAGCATATAGATGTTTCAATTTAAGATTAAAGAAGATAATTGAAAGTAATCATGTAAATATTGATGAGAAGTTCATGGTTCAAGAGAGGTATTATGAATATGCACCTATGATTGAGGATGAACCCAGGCCTAACAGTAAAGACACTATTATTGAAGAAATGTTTGATTGCATTGATGTATCATGTAATGAACCTAAATCAAGTGAAGAAGTATCACAGATTATAGATGAGAATGTCACACCAAAAGTTTCAAAATTCACATCTACGTATCATTCAAAAGATGATATCATTGGAGATCAAAGAAACACTGTTTTGACAATATCTAAACCAAAAAGTTTAACAGTGGATGAAGAGGTATGTTTACTTTCATAGATTGAACCTTTAAATGTTGAAGATGCTTGCAAGGATTCTGATTGGCAGAAAGCAATGGAAGAATAATTAGATCAAATAATAAAAAATGACACATGGGAATTGGTTCCTAGACATAATGACAAAAATATGATTGGAACAAAGTGCATATTCAGGAACAAGATGAATGAAGATGGTACAGTGGTCAGAAACAAAGAAATTCTAGTGTGTAAAGGATATGTGTAGAGGGAAGGGATAGATTACACTAACACCCCTGTGAGTAGATTAAAAGCCATTAAGTTATTCTTGGCCTATGCAAGACAAAGACTTCAAAGTATATCTAATGGATGTCAAATCAGCCTTTCTGAATGGTGACTTGAAGGAAGAAGTCTACATAGAATAGCCTGAAGGATTTAATCTATCAGATAAACCAGACATGGTATGTAGATTGAAGAAAGAACTCTATGGACTTAAACAGGCCCCAAGAGCTTGGTATGAGAGACTAGATGGTTATCTTACCAAGATTGGATTTGAGAAAGGAGCAACAGATTGTAACCTATTCATAAGAGAGACACTTGATGGATTATTACTTGTTGCCATATTTGTTGATGACATTATCTTTGGAGGTAATGACAAGCTTGGTGAAGAATTTGCAAAAAAAATGCAGAATGGATTTAAAATGAGGATGATTGGTCCTATAAAATATTTTTTAGGATTAAATGTAAAGTAGACAGATAAAGGAATATTTATAAATCAGTCAAAATATGTGAAGGAAATATTGAAGACTATAAGCCAGTATGCACTCCTATGATAACAGGAAGCAAGCTTTCTAAAGAAGTTGATTCTGAAACCATTGATAAGACATTGTATAAGTCTATGATTGGAAAACTTATATATCTTACTCAATCTAGACTAGACATATCTAATGCAGTTGGCATTTTTGGTAGATTTGTAGATGAACCAAAATAGAATCACCTAATGGAAATAAAGAGAATATTCATTTATCTAAAGGGAACTATAGACTATGGTTTATGGTATCCTAAATCAGAGAATGTACGACTTCATGTGTATACAAATGCAGATTGGGAAGGTTGTATTGATGACAAGAAGAGTACTTCTGGAGGAGCAGTATTTCTTAGAGATAGGTTGGTTTCTTGGGTAAGCAAGAAGTATAACTGTATCTCTCAGTCAAAAGTAGAAGCTGAATATGTTGTAGCAACATTGAATTGTTCAACACTGGTTTGGATCAAGCAGATGGTTAAAGATTTTGGTATACAGGTTGATTATCCTATTGTTATTCACTATGATAACACCAGTGCTATCAACATGTCCAAGACCCCTATGATTCATGCAAAGACAAAGTGCAATGAGATCAAATACCATTTTATTAGAGAAAAAGTTGCAGATAATGAAGAAAAATTGGACTATGTGAGCACCAAAGAAAAGTTGGCAGATATTTTCACAAAGCCTTTATCAAAAGCTAATTTTGAGTATCTCAGGGAGAAGTTGGGAGTAATTCCCTCTCCTAAGTCTGATTAGATAAAGAAACAAGAACATCATTCCATAGTGACTGATGAACGGTTGAGTACTCTACTTCTAGAGTAGTACCTGTGCCTAATTGTTTATGGTGCCCTTTGCCATTGATGTCAAAGGGGGAGTATATAGTAATGGGGAGCATATACTCTTGGGGAGTATAAACTCAGACAGAGGAGCTACAACAGTGTAGAGGAATCTTTGATGAGGATATTGAGAAGATTGTAAAAAGAAAGAAGACACCATGTGCTGAAGATGTTTTCAATATCATATGTTGCCATCAATGTCAAAGGGGGAGATTGTTGGAGATTTATTTGTGGCAGCTAGTTGATTGTATGTTTTTCATTGATGACAACATATAATATACAATAGTTTTTTGTATGTACTTATTAGAATGATGTTATCAAGCCTTGCATGGTTATATTCATGTTGTAGACATGTGGTTTATGTTTTGTTCATACATGCAGACTCATATATGAAGTTTCAATTGTGTTGTGTAATTCTGTTAATGACAGTTACAGTTTCTGGAGTTTGTTTGTACAGAGCCAAAGTATTGCATTGGTTCTTGAGTTGTTCCTATCTTTGGGATACACGTGTGTATATTCAAGTTTATTTATGAGTTGAATATAGTTATCTAAAGGTGCCAAACATGTTTCAACAAGATTGCAATGTTAGAGTTAATTTGGTGAGGCTGACTTTGTGAAGTGCCGCATTTATTCAATTTATATTGCACGGTTATAATTATGCTTGCATGGTTAGTTAAGATGACAAGGATGTTATGAAGAGTTTCCTAACAGGTCCCATGATCTCATACTTTGAGGAAGATACTTATAGTAGCTCATTTGTGAAACGCTAAGTGTGAATGAGAAGATAAGAGACAGAAAAAGTACATAGTAGAATATCAGTTGTGTTTCATTCATCAAGGATCTATGTGAAGAAGAAGTGAAAGATTACAATACATTGGAACTAATCAAGATAGTAGGTCTATTCTATAGTTCATCATTAGATTTAGTGCATATCTATTCTACAGAAGGTTGTAGCCTTCACCATTGAAGCAATGAGCTTTTGGACAGTGAGTCCTCACCCTTAACATGGTTATTTGTAAAAGACTCCTAATAGGGTCAGACCCTTAACCAAGTCACTATACTTATTGCACTGTAAAGAACAATTCCTAATAGGGCTGCAAGATCTTCTAATAGGGATTATTATAAACAAGTATAGTTCATTGTGGGTGTTAATTCCCACTGGGGTTTTTACCACTTGGTTTCCCCGTAACCAAATTATGGTGTTTTCTATTGTGTTATCTGAATGTGCATTTACTTTATTGTATTTTGGAGTTAATAAAGAAAAAGAATTTAATTAGTTGATAACTGATTCACCCCCCCCCCTCTTAGTTATCCTTTGGGACTATTCTAACATAGAGTTGCATCCACTACACTTGAATCATCATTCTTAGATAGCTTGCATCTAGTTACCATGGGGATTCCAACTGGCTTGGAATATTCCATTCCAAAGCTCTTTAGTACTTCCTTTATGTACTTGGACTAGCTGATATAGATACCATATTTTAGTTGTGAAATATTCAATCCAATAAAGAACTTAATTTATCCTATCATTTTCATCTCAAACTCTTTCTTCATCTATTCTGCAAACTCCAAGCTCATCTCATCACTTCCTCCAAAAGTTATGTCATCCACAAATACTTTAGCTAACAGTATCTCATAAACTTCAACCTTCAAGTACATATAACTAGCTTCACTTATTCTTATGAAACTAATCTTAACAAGATAAGAGTTTAGCCTTCCATACCATGCTCTAGGTGCTTGTTTCAATCCTTACATTTCCTTTTGTAACTTACACACCATGTCCTTGTTCTTTGTCAGTGCAAACCCATCTGGTTTCTCTATGTAAAATTCTTCTTCAAGAATCCCATTTAGAAAAGTAGATTTAACATCCATTTGGAAAACCTTAAACTTCTTATAGGAAACATTAGCAAGTAACATTCTTACCCTTTCAAGTCTTTCCACAAGAGAAAATGTCTATCCATAGTCTAGTTCTTCCTCTTGTGTATATCCCTTACACACAAGTATTTCCTTATTTTGAACCACTTTTCATTCTTCATTCAGTTTGTTCATGAAAACCACTTTGTACCAATCACATTCTTGTTTTTTGGTCTAGGAAAAAGTGTCCACATGTCATTCTTATCAATATGATCAAGCTCTTCTCCCATAGAATTTATCCAATCATCAGTCTTCAAATCTTCCTTCATAGTTTTAGGCTCATACTTTGAAATAAAACTAGTACTCTCTTTGATTCTTCTTTTTGTTTGCACTCTAAAAATGATTACCAATGATATAATCAGTAGAATGATTCAATTTAACATACCTTGGAATAATAGGTTCAAGTCTAGGTACTTATTCTTCATGTTCCACCAGTTGAACCACTTCTTCCTCACAGTTATGTTCAATAATTTCTTGCACTTAAAGTTGTACATATAAAATCTCCTCGATATTCTCTAATTATTTCTTGGTGGATTCATTAGATATATTTGGATATTCATCTACCTTCACATTTACACTTTAAACCATATTGATAACCTTTTATTGAAACACTTATAAGCCTTAATTTTGGTAGAATATGTTGGCGATTTGATTCTGAACAGTTGATTGATTGTATGTTTGTCATTGATGACAACATATAATACACAATAGTACTTCTATATGTACTTATCCATATGATGAAATAAAGACTAGTGTGGATAGATGCATTTTGACATGTTTACTATGCTATGTTCATACACGCAGACCCGGATATGATGTTTCAGTAACGATATGTAATTCTGTTATTGACGGTTACAGTTCTGGAGGAATAACGGTTTAAGGCCAACATATGTAACATGTTTATTGAGTTGCGTGTATCTTCAAGATATGCGTGTGTATATTCATGATGAGTTATGAGTTGTTGATATTAATCTAAATGCACCAAACGTGTTTCAAGAAGATTGCAATGTTATGGTCAATTTGGTGAAGTTGACTTAGTGAAGCGACGCGTCTATTTAGTTAGTACTTGCATGGTTTTAATTATTCTTGCGCACTTAGTAGAGCCAACAAGGATGTTATGAAGAGTTTTCTAACATGTCCCATGATCTCATACTTATAGAAGGTCATTTGTGATAAGAAGAGTTGTGAAAGCCATAGATAAGAAAAGCAGAGACGAGTGTTAAAGCAACAGAGCTATATTTATCATATGTTGATAATATAGATATTGAAGTTGAAAATTTCAGAATATAGATAAGATTTTTATAGTGCTTTACAAGAGGTTAAAGCATCAGCGCACAAAAGGAACTGATCAGACAAGCAGTGTCACAAGCAAGAGTTCATCTTATTGATACAGTGTGTATCAAATATCTAGAAGGTTGTAGCCTTCACCACTTGGACAGTGAGTCCTTGGACAGTGAGTCCACCACCCCTAATAGGGTTATTATAAAAGACTCCTAACAGGGTCAGACCCTTAACTAGGTCACTATACTACTACATTGTAATGATCAACTCCTAACAGGGTTGAAAGATCTTTTAATAGGGATTACTAAAAATAGTATAGTTCTTTATGGGTGCTAATTCCCACTGGGTTTTTTACCATTTGGTTTCCCCATAACCAAATTGATATGTTGTGTAATGTGTTATCTGAATGTGCATTTAATTTATATCAATTTGGATTAATAAGTAAAAAGGATTTAAAATTGATGATAATTTATTCACCCCCCCTCTCATTTATCCCTGAAGTATTCTAACAATTGGTATCAGAGCCAAGTGCCTTGGAGAAGAAGCCTAACAGCTTAAGGTAGATCAAGATGTCTTACTTCAGAAAAGAAATCCCTAATTCTGATGGAGAGAACTATTTGGATTGGAAGAACAAAATGATAACACATCTACAGTGCATTGGATTTGAGATCTTTGAGATTGCTACACAAGAGGTTGTTATTCCATCTCTAAAAGACCTTGCAAAGGATGATGCTACTAATAGACAAAATGAAACATTTACCAATAATGGAATTTCCAAAGAAGCCCTAATCGGTGCCTTATCTGACAGTGGATTTTTTGAAATCAAGAAGATTGACAAAGCATATATCATATGGAAGTATTTAGAAGACATGTTTGAAGGAGATGTTCAAGAAAAGAATGCACACAGAAAGACATGGAAGAAGAAATACAACAGTCTTGAGATGTTACCAGAAGAAAACATTAGAGCTTACAATCAAAGGATAAATGAAGCAGTATCCAAAATTAGGAACAATGGTGGTGAAATATCAGAAGAAGATATAATGGATAAATTTTTAACTACTTTGAAATCAGACTATGAAAGCAAGATTAGTATTCTAGAGGAAAATATGCAATTCTCACAAGACTTCAAGAGAGAGACTTTGATCAGAAAAATCTCTGCATTTGAGATATCAAGATTGAAGACTGAACCTAAGAATGAAACAACCTTCAAAGCTTCAATCCATGGTAAGAAA
>MU224623.1:1255278-1273444 GCA_018584345.1 Thuja plicata
GTAGCAAGTACATCAGTCCTGTGTGACTGATGAATGGTTGACTACTCTACTTCTGGAGTAGTACCTGTGCATAATGGTTTATGGTGCCCTTTTCCATTGATGTCAATGGGGGAGTATGTACTAAAAAAAAGGAAAAAAAGGAACACATACAAGGAGCTTATACTCTAGGGGAGTATACATATAAAACACAGTCCATGTAACTGCAGCAGTGTAGATGAATCTTTGATGAGGAAGACACCATGAACAGAAGTTGTTTTTATCATATGTTGCCATCAATGCCAAAGGGGGAGATTGTTGGAGATTTGATTCTGAACAGTTGATTAATTATATGTTTGTCATTGATGAAAACATATAATACAAAATAGTACTTCTATATGTACTTATCCATATGATGACATAAAGACTAGCATGGATAGATACATGTTGTTGACATGTTTACTATGTTATGTTCATACACGCAGACCCAGATATGATGTTTTAGTAAAGATATGTAATTCTGTTATTGACAGTTACAGTTCTGGAGGAATAATAGTTTATTGAGTTGTGCGTATCTTCAAGATATGCATGTGTATATTCATGATGAGTTATGAGTTGCTAATGTTAATCTAAACGTGCCAAACATGTTTCAAGAAGATTGCAATGTTATGGTCAATTTGGTGAAGTTGACTTAGTGAAGCGATGCGTCTATTCAGTTAGTACTTGTATGGTTGTAATTATGCTTGTACGCTTAGTAGAGCCAACAAGGATGTTATGAAGAGTTTTTTAATATGTCCCATGATCTCATACTTATAGAAGGTCATTTGTGATAAGAAGAGTTGCGAAAGCTAGAGATAAGAAAAGCAGAGCAGAGTGTTAAAGCAGCAGAGCTATATTTATCACATGTTGATAATATAGATATTGAAGTTGAAGCTTTCAGAATATAGATAAGAATTTTGTAGTGCTTTATAAGAGGTTAAAGCATTGGTGCACAAAAGAAACTGATCAGACAAGCAGTTTCACAAGAAACAGTTCATCTTATTGATACAGTGTGTATCAAATATCTAGAAGGTTGTAGCCTTCACCACTTGGACAGTGAGTCCTTGGAAAGTGAGTCCACCACCCCTAATAGGGTTATTATAAAAGACTCCTAACAGGGTCATACCCTTAACCAGGTCACTATACTATTGCATTGTAATGATCAACTCCTAACAGGGTTGAAAGATCTTTTAACAGGGATTAGTAAAAAAAGTATAGTTCTTTGTGGGTGCTAATTCCCACCAGGTTTTTTACCATTTGGTTTCCCCATAACCAAATTGATGTGTTTTGTAATGTGTTATCTAAATGTGCATTTAATTTATATCAATCTGGATTAATAAGTACAAAATATTTAAAGTTGTTGATAACTGATTCACCCCCCCTCTCAGTTATCCCTGAAGTATTCTAATAGAATATCCCAAGAAAATACCTTCATCACTCTTAGGATAAAACTTGCGAGTGAAATCATCTCTCTTGATATATCATCTACTACCAAAAAATTTGAATTAATTAACACTAGGTGTGTGACCATACCATAATTCATAAGGTGTCTTACCGGTTCCTTTCTTCACTTTTACCTATTTTATTGTTTAGACTATAGTGCTAATGGATTCTCTCCAATATGACTTAGGCACATTACCTTGAATCATCATTTTCCTAGCAGCATCAACAATAGTTCTATTCCTCCTTTTTGCAATTCCATTTTTTGAGGAATCCTTGGTGCTGACATCTATCTCTTGATTTAATTTTCTTCAAAATACTCAATGAACTCCCATTAAGTGAACTCTCCTCCTCTATCTAATCTTAAATACTTCAAGTTCTTACCTCTTTCATTCTCAACAAGTTCTCTTAACACTTTGAACTTATATAAAGTGGTGCAGGAGCACCCATGGGTTTCTTGAGTCAATCCAAGTTAAATTTTATTGTGTATGCCTTTGTGGCATTTTTTTTTCTTTTCCTTAAGGTCATGTTGACCATAGTTGTGAGTACAATAGGATTTAGGTCTAGTGAGTCTTAAGCCCTTTGAAAGGTGCAATTAGGGGCTAAAAAGTTGTAAAGCCTCCTGATTAGCAAAATGAGAATGATGATGTCAGCATGATTTCAGTAGGGCTTGGAGTAGTTTAAAACCATTTTTCAACCATGTTTAGGGTCTATGGTAAGCTTTGATGAGTGTTTGAACTCATTTTGTTGAAATTGGAAAAAGTTGTCAAAAAGATGTAAAGTTGCATTTTGTAACTTTTGCAATTTTGAAATGTTGCTTGGACAACATTGTCAAAATATGCAATTCGATGAAATATTGCCCTAAGATAAATCCAACTACTCAACTGACCTATTTAATACATGTATTGACCTGAATTCAAGGTTGGACATCCAATTGTATGGACTGAGCTTTGAGAAATCAAGAAGTTTTCTTGTTTAGTGTGCAATTCGGTTCTTTTAAGTTATAGTAGGTAGTTGATGGATTGAATCATTAATTATAGCTCATGCATGGATTATTTTAGATTTTTTACTAGTTATATGTGCAAGTAGATATGCATTTTGAAGTTCTTTCTTTGTCTTTTGTAATATTTAGTGTTTGTCACTATCTCTGGTTCAATCCAGATAGTTTGTAAAGATGGAAGTCTAACTCACTATCCCACTGTGCATTCTATACGGCCTCTTGGAAATAGTGATTATACTCCATTTACATATTGTGTGTAGGATCTTGGGCCCTCAAATTCAAAGGAGTGATTTTAATGTCTTTCCCTAGGCTAGCCAGTGGTGAGTCTAACTAGTAGAGACACAGTTGCAGAGAGCATAACTTATAGAGGTTGAAACCTAGGATCAATTTTCCTTTTGGTAGATGAAGTTAGGAGTCTTTCCAATATTTGGTTAAGAGAAGAGAGTCTTTCCAATCTAGAAGGAGGTCTAAAACATTCAATTTTTTCAAGAAGCCAGAGGAGACCTTAAAACCCCTTAAATCTACTCATTTTGAGTTAGTGTATTGTACGGATGGTGGAGACCCCAAGACCCAAAAAATCCTTGAGGGTTTAGAAAATAATCCAAGAATCCCAAGAAATATTATAGGTTTACTTTGGAAGGAAGTGGATAAAATCCCTATTTTATTGGAATAGGAGACCTAATAGGGATATTAGTCTTTAGGCCTATTTTGTGACCAATTGAGGAAACCAACTATCTAGTTGAACTAAGTGGGACTACTAAAAACCATAGTTTATTAAATTGGAATGTTCTAAGAAAAATCTACACCTCTGCAAGATTACCATTTGTATAAGGAGGTTTCAAGCCTTTAATGGAGCTTAAGGGCTAGGGAGTGATAAGCTAGTATGTACCAAGTAGAAGACTTGGTTTGTTGAATCTTTCTTGATAGTTGGGTTGACTAGAGTAACTAGGAGATCATCAATGGTTGAGGATCCTAAAGGTGTGTAGGTGTGAAGAGAAGACACCCTAAAGTCTCTTGTAGATACTAGGAGCATGAGCCAGTGATTGGCTCATCCAACCTCCCTATCATAAAGCTTAAGATTTATCCTTCAAAAATTTCTCCCACATCATTATTGAATAGTCATCAATAAAAAACATGAAATACTTATCACCATGATAACTCTTTGTCCTCAAAGAACCAAAAAGATCAGTATGAAATAAATCCATTATATTTTTAGAAGAAAAAGACTTACTACTGAAAGTAGAACAAGTTATCTTACCCAACTGACATTCTTTGCACATTATATTGTATGGTTTCATAAGTTGTGGCAATATCCTAAATTTTTTTGACTTACTAACCTTGATCAAGATACCAAAATTAACATGAGAAAACCTTCTATGCCATAACCAAATGTCTTCAACCTTAGCAAGCAAACACCTATTAATAGTAGTCTTCAGATGGAATAAGTTACCTTTAGTTTTTTTCCCAGTAGCAATAAGATCTCTTGAGCTTCCATATATCCTGCACATACCTCCTTTGAAATCTAAATGATAACCTTTTTTATTCAATTTAAAACCATTCTACAAGTTATATGTAAGACCTTCAACCCAATATAAATAATCAATATTTATTTTACCATTCATATAGATTGAGACTTAACCTCTTGCCATGCAGGGTGTATTTTTTCCAAACCTAACCATACCACCATCAAATTCATCTATCTTTCTGAACTTAGTTTTGTCATCGGTCATGTGATGTGAACACCCACTATCAATGAACCACACATTACCATGTTACATGTGAGAGACCAATGCCTTCTCATCTTCAAACGTTTCTTCTTTGATTGCTACACACACTACTTCTTCATCAATGTCATCATATTCTTCATCAGTCACACCTTCATCTACTGCAACATAGAATTGTTTCTTTCCTTTTCCATTGAATCTTTTAATCTTCTCTTTCTATTCACCATTAGGGCACCTAGAAATAAAATTTCCTATCTTGTTACAAGAAAAACATTTCAAAGGTAGATTTCCTTGATACTTGTATCTATAGGTAGTCTTCTTGAAATTAATTCTTGAAGTTCTTCTTGCTTGTTTTCTTCATCCAAGATAGATTCAAGTCCCCTAGAATAAATTTCATGAATTATCTATATTCCCTTATTCTCTGATGCTAATGACAAAGAGGCCTTAAAAGCTACTTCAAATTTAGGCATATTGTTATCATAGTTACTTAATTCAAAAATAATGAGCTTACCAATCAACCCATCAAAAAAAATAGTATCAAAAGTTCTCAATTCATGTATAGAAGAAAATCTAATGACATAATAAGGTAGCAAGGTTCTCAACATTTTACTTACCACATCACCTTCTTTAATTTTACCACCGACAACTTTTATAGCACCAACTACTTCCTTTATCCTTTGACCATATTGAGCAATGTTCTCACCTTCCACCATTTTAATGTCATCATATTTTCCCTTTAAGATGTCTACCCTATCTTTTTCAAATGTCTGTCTCACCTATAGATTAGTTTCAAATTTTCAAAAACATAAAAGGTTGTCTCAAGTCCATGAATGCCAACATAATCAGTATCAGACAAGGTACTTATAATTGCTTCCAGTGCTTGTATGTTCTCCTATTTCTCCTTCAGTTGATCTGCATAAAGAAGCCCATTAGGAACTCTATATTTTGTTACCACATGATCCCAAAACTGTGGCCCCATGATTTATAGATAGATCTTCATGTTGTCTCTCCATATTATGTTACCTAATTTTGAATCCTAAAAGTTGACTCTTCTTAGGACCTTCCTTCTTCATCATTAGATATTTTTCTCAAGCTCTTAAGATTTTACCACAAAGAGGACCTATGCTCTGATACCAATTGTCAATATTATAAGGTCAAGGATTACTAAGATGGGGGGGGGTGAATCAGTAATCTATCACAGCAGAAACTTTTCTCAATTCATTTAACACCATAAACCACATTCATCAACTTTTAAACCTTATGCATGCAATAAACAAAGTAACCAAACAATCATCCACACATGCAAAAAAAATAACACCAATATTTTTATCGTGTAAACCCTAACTAAGGGTGAAAACCATGATGTGGATTAGCACCCAAAAATATTTGCACTCTTCTGAAATGCGCCCTGTTAAAGGTCTAGCCCTATTAGGAGCTTAAAATGATACCCTATTAGGTGTCACCCGATTAAGGGATTTACCTATGGACCTGTTAGGAGCTTTACCCTATTAAGAGTAACCTTGTTATAGGATTTAAACCCTAGTTAAAGAATTACCTGGTTAAAGGATTTACAAATCAGACCTATTAAAGTCTACATGGTTAAGGGATTTTCTTGAAAAAAATATTAGAATTCAACAAGTATAATTATTTGGGTGTATTTCACCTCCTTTTCTTGTTAAGAACCAATTAAGAACAATACTTCTACTTCTTACAGACAATCCTCTTTCTTCACTTGACCACACCTTGGCATCCATGATCTACACTTCTATAATGAATTGATATATATATATATATATATATATATACACACACACACATATACATATATTACATGTCCATTAGGGAATTTAACCACCTTAAAAAATGTATTACAATCTTTCATGCTCGATTCGTGAACCCTAAAAAATATTACCACTCTAGATCATTCAATTACAAACTTAGGTCGGCCATAAGGTTCATCGCACATCGATTGAATCAAGAATACTCAAACCTTTTTGACTTCTTCAACATGCTTCCAAAACTTGATTAAATTTGATCACCTTGATAAATTAAATAGTAATTAATCATTACAAATATTTTATTCCACATCTCCTTGACACATGGATCATAGAAACATCCACTGCAACCAATCACATCAACATCGCACACTGATCTAACACCAACTGCTCAAACTGGTTCAAATATTTTGTTACCTTTTGTAGAATGATCATCTATTAACTAAAACAAATCCTTGTAGTACTCCAATCATGTAGTGATCATAGCATCAATAACATATCCTAGTCCAGATAATCATATCATGAACATAAAACTTCAATCTATACTGATTTAATAGAACAATCAAATCATTCATTATCTGTCACTATTTTTTCATCTGTCTACCCTTTGGCTCTTCAATCAATCATAACTTGCTCCATGTTTTTTCCTAGTATATGCAATCATACATAATGCATCTAGAGACATCCATGAGCCTCCAACCATGATCGCACACTCCATTTCCTTCTGCAACATACAATTCATCTACACAAATAATTAGCAGCACATCAGGAATATTGTCAACAAATATAATACCAAGTTGACATTAATGAAAACACAATAAGTGATCTTCCTGTTATCAAACATGTACCAAGAAACACACAAAAATCTTTGCATCAGTTATGCCAACATCTTCTTGTGAAAACCTTTCTGAGGCACCAGAAGATAGAAATTTAGAACCCATCCCTTTAGATGAGGATAACTTAGCATTATTAGCAGGAGACACTGTTGAAGTTTACTTAGGGGATGAAATCCACCCTAAGAAAATCTATCTCGCAAAATATCTCACCTAAGGAAAGAGAGAAATTTATTGATTTCTTCAAAGAAAGGAAAGTGAATTTTTCCTGGTCATATGCTGACATGTCAGGTCTTGATCTGGAGCTAGTACTACATCACTTACCACTGCTACCAAATGAAAATTGGTCAAACAAAAGTTATGAAAGATGCATCCACATATTTCCTTATTGGTGAAGGCTGAGCTGAAGAAACTTCTAGATGCTGGTTTCATAAGACCGATTCCTTATGCATACTAGATATCAATTCTTGTACTAGTTAAAAGATATTGTGGTCAGATTTGTATATGCACAAATTTTAGGGAATTGAACAAGGCTTGTCCCAAAGATGATTCCCCTTGCCAAAAATTGATATAATAGTTGATTTGACAACATGACAGAAAATATTATCTCTGATGGATGACTTCTCAAGATATAATCAAATTAAAATATCTCTTTAAGATCAACATAAAATAACTTTCACTTGTGCTCGGGGAACATATTGTTGGAACATGATGCCATTTTGTCTCAATAATGCACGTGCTACCTACCAAAGAGAAATGACAATGATCTTTCATGACATGAACCATAAGAAATGGAAGATTACATGGATGAAATATTAGCAAAATCAGAACTTAGAGAAATACATTTGCAAGTATTGGGACCAATTTTTGATAGAATGGAAGAATACAAGGTTCGACTGAACCCAAAGAAGTGTTCTTTTGGAGTCAAATCTAGAAAAATCCTTGGATTTATAGTTTCATATAGAGGCATTGAAGTGGATCCTGAGAAAGTAAAATAAATATTAGACATGCTTGCTCCTACAAATCTGAAGCAACTCAAAGGACATCAATGGAGGTTGCAATCCATTAGAAGATTCATAGCATAGTTGGAAGATAAGTGTCATCCATTTCAACACCTGTTGCATAAAGGAGTGAATTTTTTATGGATAGAACAATATGAACAAGATTTCCAAATTTTCAAGAACTATTTATTAAGTTCTCTAGTGTTAGTTCCACCAACTCTCATTGAACCACTTTTGTTATACATTTCAGCAATAGATTCAACACTAGGCTCTCTCTTAGCACAACATGATGGTAAAGGAAAACAAAGAGAAATTACTACATTAGCTGAACTTTGGTTGGTTATGAGACAAAATATTCTTCAATCAAGAAATAATGTCTTGCAGTTGTCTTTGCTTCTCAAATGATGAGGCACTACATGTTCAGTCATCAAACAAATATCATAGTGCACATACACCCACTCAAGTATCTATTAATTTAATTAGCCTTAACAAGAAGACTCACCAAATGGGTGATGATTTTAATTGAGTTTGATATTGAGTATGTGGATCACAAGGATATAAAAGGAAAAGTCATTACTGATCAACTAACAGAAGCACCTATCCCAGATCATCAACCTATAGTCTCATAATTCCCTAATGAAGTATTTTTACTATGGAAGCATCGACAATAGAAGTCTGGAAGTTATTATTTGATGGATAATATACAAATCATGGTGTAGGAGCATGAATAATACTCATCACTCCACAAGGGGATGCAATTACTAAGTATTTCTAACTCAATTTTTCATGTACCAATAATATAGCTGAGTATGAAGCTCTAATCATCAGATCAAAAATGGATATACAATGGAGGATAAAGAACCTAAAATTTTATGGTGATTCCCAGTTGGTTATCTATTAGGTCAATAATGATTACATGATCAAAGATGAAAAAATTATCCCATACAGACAAATTATGGACAAACTGGGTGCTTCTTTTCACTACATTGTATTTGAACAAGTTCCAAGTGTTTAAAACAAAGCCACAGATGTAATGGCTACTATAACATCTCTGACTAAAATTCCAGGAATGAAACCAAATTCCAATTTCTTGTAGAATAATTCATGGTCCCAGCCTATGAGGTACCAATAATAGAATCAATATGTTTCCTTATTAGTCTCAAGTCTCACTGGTACAAGGATGTGTATACTTACCTTCAAGACAATACCCTCCCACCTAACCTGTCTAGAAATCAAAATAAGTCCCTTATTCGACAAGCCTCTAGATATACCCTTCTTGCTAATACTTTGTATATAAAAATTCTATATGGAACTCTTTTAAGATGTCTTACTTCCACAGAATCCCATAGAGTCTTGTATGAGATTCATGAAGGAGTTTGTGGGGCCCATTCAAGTGGTAATAGTTTAGTGAAGAAATTTTGAAGGATGTGGTACTATTGACCAACACTAGAAGAAGATGCTCATAAGTATGTACAAAGATGCTAAAAATGTTAGATGCACGAATATCTTATTCACGCACTAGCTTAAGAGCTCCAACCCATTATTTCACCATGGCCTTTTTCAAGGTGAGGATTTGACCTATTGGGTAAAATTACACCCATTTCCTCTAATGCTCATTAGTACATAATTAAAAAAACATAGTACTTTACCAAATGGGTGGAAGCTATTCCTCTAGCATACATTAGTGGTAAGAAGATTTCCCTATTTATCTTGAATTACATCATCTGACGATATGGGATTCCTCAAACTATACTTACTAATCAAAATTCACCTTTTCAAAACAAAGATGTTGAGGAACTCTGTAAGAAGTTCCAAATCAAGAAAAAATTCTCTTCATTTTACTACCCTCAATAAAATGGCCAAGCTGAGGCAACAAACAAAATAATCATAAAAATACTAAAGAAAATTTTCAATGAAACTAGTTGAGATTGGCATTTGTAGCTTAGTCCTGCATTATAGGCATATAGAAAAAGTATAATAATACCTACATGAGAAATTATTTTTCCCTTGTATATTGATCAGAGGTGGTTCTATTGGAGATTTACTTCTGGTAGCTAGTTGATTGTATGTTTGTCATTGATGAAAACATATAATATTTATCAGAATGATGGTATCAAGCCTTGTGTGGTTATATTCATGTTGTAGACATGTTTTTTATGTTTTGTGCTTACACGTAGACTCAAATATGAAGTTTCAGTTGTGTTGTGTAATTCTGCTATGTGACAGTTACAGTTTCTAGAGTTTGTCTGTACAGAGCTGATGTATTACATTGGTTCTTGAGTTGCGCCTATCTTTGGGATATGCATGTGTATATTCAAGTTTAGTTATGAGTTGATGATAGTTATCTAAACGCACCAAACGTGTTTCAAGAATATTACAAAGATAGAGTTAATTTGGTAAGGCCAACTTAGTGAAGCGTTGCGTCTATTCAATTTATATTACATGGTTATAATTATGCTTGCATGATTAGTAAAGCCAACAAGGATGTTATGAAGAGTTTTCTAACAGTTCCCTTGATCTTATAATTTGAGGAAGATACTTATAGAAAGTCATTTGTGGAATGCTAAGTGTGAATGATAAGAAAAGATGCAGGAAAGTGCAGAGCAGAATATTAGTTGAGTTTTATTCATCAAGGATCTATGTGAAGAAGAAAGTGAAAGATTAAAATACACTGGAAATGATCAATAAAATAGATCTACTCTATAATTCACCATCAGAATAGTACATACCTTTTGTTTAGAAGGTTGTAGCCTTCACCATTAAAGTAGTGAGATTTTGGATAGTGATTCCTCACCCTTAACCGGGTTATTTGTAAAAGACTCCTAACAGGGTTAGACCCTTAACTAGGTCACTATACTTATTGCATTTTAAAGAACAACTCCTAACAGGGTTGCAAGCTCTTTAAACATGGATTATTATAAACAAGTATAGCTCATTGTGGGTGTTAATTCCCACTGGGGTTTTTACCATTTGGTTTCCCTATAACCAAATTGTGGTGTTGTCTATTTTGTTATCTGAATGTGCATTTACTTTACTGTATTCTGAAGTTAATAAGAAGTAAAATAATTAATTGGATGATAACTGATTCACCCCCCATCTCAGTTATCCTTTAGGACTATTCTAACAATTGGTATCAGAGCCAAGTGCCTTGGAGAAGAAGCCTAACAGCTTAAGGTAGATCAGATGTCTTACTTCAAAAAAGAGAGTCCTAAGTTTGATGGGGAAAATTATCTGGATTGTAAAAACAAAATGATAAAACATCTACAGTGTGTTGGTTTTGACATCTTTGAGATAGCCACACAAGAATTTATTATTCCCTCTTTAAAAGATCTATCAAGAGATGATGCTACTAGTAAACAGAAGGATACATTCACAACTAATGCAGTTGCCAAAGAAGCCCTTATAAGTGCACTATATGACAGTGAATTTTTTGAGATCAAGAAATTAGACAAGGCATACACAATATGGAGGTATTTAGAAGACATGTTTGAAGGAGATGTTCAAGAAAAGAATGCACACAGGAAGACATGGAAAAAGAAATACAACAGTCTTGAGATGTTACCTAAAGAGAACATTAGAGCCTACAATCAAAAGATAAATGAAGCAGTCTTTGGAATCAGAAGAAAGGTGGAGAAATATTAGAAGAAGATATAATGGACAAGTTGTTGACTACTTTAACATCAGACTGTGAGAACAAGATCAGTATTCTAGAGGAAACCATGAAATTTTCACAAGACTTCAAGAGAGAGACTTTGATCAGTAAAATCTCTTCATTTGAGATATCAAGATTAAAGACTGAACAAAAAGGTGAAACAACCTTCAAAGCCTCAGTTCATGGTAAGAAATTTCACATCTCTAGCAATAATGAGAAAGAAGAAGTTGATGAAGAACTATAAGAAATCATTGCCATGATTGCTAGAAGAGAAAAGAAAGGGAAAGGGAAAGGGAAATATGTAGGACAACTTCCATTCAACTATTTTTCATGCAACAAGATCGGTCACTTTGCATGCAAGTGTCCTACAAGAGTAAAGAAATTCAGATTTGACTATAAACCTAAATACAGGAAGGAATTCTATCATGCTGAAGAAGGTGTAACTGATGAAGATTCTGGAGAAGATGAAATTAGATTCATTGCCCTTAAAGACATGGAAAAATTGATTGAGCATATGGACATTGAAGATGAAGAGGAAACACAAGAGTTAGCCCTAATTTCCAAAGTAGACATCAGAACTGATTGGATCATTGATAGCGGATGCTCTCATCTAGACAAGTACAAAGGTGGTATGGTTAGATTTGGAGATAACACTCCTAAACCTATCATAGGCAGAGGATCCATCACCCTGGATGGAAAGAACAAGATAGATGATGTTCTGTATGTTGATGGATTACATCACAATTTACTAAGTGTTGGACAACTACTTGACAAAGGTTATCATTTGGAATTCAAAGACAACAAATGCATTATTAGAAACAAAGAAGGAGACATGATTGCATCATGCTCCAAAAGGAAAGGTAATGTTTTCCAGATCAATTCAGATGTAAGTTGTTTTGTCACAAAAGTGGATGACAGTTGGTTATGGCACAAGAGACTCTGTCATATCAATTTTGATAATATAGTAAAGATAAGCAATGTCAAGGAAGTTAGAGATCTTCCAAGCATTGAAAGACCAACTAACACAATATGCAGGTAATGAGTTATGGGAAATCATGTAAGGAGTTCTTTCAGAAGAAAGCAAAACTCAGCTGAAAACAAATTAGACCTAGTGCATATATATTTATGTGGTCCTGCTCAAACCAGGTCATATTACGGAGAAAGGTATTTCATTTTGATTTTTGATGATTTTTCAAGAATGATGTGGGTTGCATTCTTAAAGGAGTAGTCTGAAGCCTTTGAGAAGTTCAAAATATTCAAAGAAAAAGTGGAGAATGAATCTGGATTAAAACTAAAGTGTCTAAGGTCAGATAGAGGAGGAGAATTCACCTCTGACCAGTTTTATGACTATTGTGAAGAACATGGAATTAAAAGATAGTTGAGTGTACCTAGAACCCCACAGTAGAATGGGATAGTAGAAAGAAGAAACATGATCATAATTGATACAATGTGCACTATGATGATTGAAGGAAAAGTTGCGCACACCAATTGGAGAGATGCAGTTAATACAACAGTCTACACTATCAATGGAACTCAACTAAGGCCAAGCATGGATAAGATACCTTATGAACTTTGGTTTGGTAATGTTCCTACAGTAAAATACTTTAGAATATTTGGCGGCAAGTGCTACATCAAGAGAGATGATGGTGTTGGTAAGTTTGATGCTAGAAGCGATGAAGGTATTTTCCTTGGTTACTCTACTAAAAGAAAAGAATACAAATGTTTTAATTTAAGATTAAAGAAGATAATTGAAAGTACTCATGTAAAGATTGATGAGAATTTCATGGTTCAAGAAAGGTATTATGAATACACACTTATGATTGAGGATGAACCCAGGCCTAGCAGTAAAGACACTGTTATTGAAGAGATGTTTGATTGCATTGATGTTTCATGTAATGAACCTAAATCAAGAAAAGAAGTATCACAGATTACAGATGAGGATGATACAACAAAATTTTCAAAGTTCACATCTAGGTATCACTCAAAGGATGATATCATTGGAGATTGGAGCAGCAGTGTTTTGACTAGATCAAAAGCAAAAAGGTTAACAAAGGATGAAGAGGTATGTTTGCTTTCAAAAATTAAACCTTTAAATTTTGAAGATGCTTGCAAGGATTTTGATTGGCAGAAAGCAATGGAAGAAGAATTAGATCAAATAATAAAAAATGATACATGGGAATCGGTCCCTAGACCTAGTGACAAAAATGTGATTGGAACAAAGTGGGTATTCAGAAACAAGATGAATGAACATGGTACAATGGTCAGAAACAAAAAAAGACTAGTGTGTAAAGGATATGCATAGAGGGAAGGGATAGATTATACTGACACATTTTCCCCTATGAGTAGACTGGAAGCCATAAAATTATTCTTGGCTTATGCAATCTTCAAGGATTTTAAAGTATATCAAATGGATGTTAAATCAGCTTTTCTAAATGGTGACTTGAAGGAAGAAGTATACATAGAACAGCCTGAAGGATTCAATCTACCAGATAAGCTAGATATGGTATACAGATTAAAGAAAGCACTCTATGGACTAGAACAGGCCCCAAAAGCTTGGTATGAGAGACTAGATGGTCATCTTACCAGGATTGGATTTAAGAAAGGAGCAGCAGATTGTAACCTACTCATAAGAGAGACACCTGATGGACTACTACTTGTTTCCATATTTGTTGATGACATTATCTTTGGAGGTAATGATAATCTTAGTTCAGAATTTGCAAAATAAATGCAGAATGAATTTGAAATGAGCATGATTGGTCCTATAAAATATTTTTTTGGATTAAATGTAAAGTAGAAAGATAAAGGAATATTCATAAATCAATCCAAATATGTGAGGGAAATATTGAAGACCTTCAAGATGGAAGACTGTAATCCAATATGCACTCCTATGATAACTGGAAGCAAGCTTTCTAAACAAGATGATTCTGCAGCAATTGAAAAAACATTATATAAGTCTATGATTGGAAAACTTATATATCTTACTCAATCTAGACTAGACATATCTAATGTAGTTAGCATTGTTGGAAGATTTGTAGCTGAACCAAAACAGAATCACCTAATGACAATAAAGAGAATATTCAGATATCTAAAAGGAACTATAGAATATGGTTTATGGTATCCTAAATCAGAGAATATACAACTTCATGTGTATATAGATGCAGATTGGGCAGGTTGTCTTGATGACAAGAAGAGTACTTCTGGAGGAGAATTATTTCTTGGAGATAGGTTTTTTTCTTGGGTAAGAAGGAAGTAGAATTGTATCTCTCAGTCGACAGCAGAAGCTGAATATGTTGCATTAGCATTAAATTGTTCAACAATGGTTTGAATCAAACAGATGGTTAAAGATTCTGGTATACAGGTTGACTATCCTATTTTTATTCACTGTGATAACACCAGTACTATCAACATGTCCAAGAACCCTGTGATGCATGCAAAGACAAATCACATTGAGATTAAATACCATTTTCTTAGAGAAAAAGTTGTAGATAATGAAGTAAAATTAGACTATGTAAGCACCAAAGAACAATTAGCAGATATTTTTACAAAGCCTTTATCAAAAGATACTTTCGAGTATCATAGAGAAGTTGGGAGTAATTCCCTCTCCTAAGTCTGATTAGAAAAAGCAACAAGAATATCAGTCATTAAGTGACTGATGAATGGTTGACTACTCTATTTCTAGAGTAGTACCTATGCTTAATTGTTTATGGCGCCCTTTTCCATTGATGTCAAAGGGGGAGTATATAGTAAGGGGGAGCATATACTCTGGGGGAGTATAAACATGGTCAGAGGAGATGCAATAGTATAGAGAAATATTTGATGAGGATATTGAGAAGATTGTAAAAAGAAAGAAGACATCAAGTGCTGAAAATGTTTTTAATATCATATGTTGCCATCAATGTCAAAGGGGGAGATTGTTGGAGATTTACTTTTGGCAGCTAGTTGATTGTATGTTTGTCATTGATGATAACATATAATATACAACAATGTTCTGTATGTACTTATCAGAATGATGGTATTAAGCCTTGCATAGTTATATTCATGTTGTAGAAATGTTGTTTATGTTTTGTGCTTACAAACAGACTCAGATATGAAGTTTCAATTGTGTTGTGTAATTTTGTTGTGTGGTAGTTACAGTTTATGGAGTTTGTCTGTACAGAGCCAACGTATTGCATTGGTTCTTGAGTTGCACCTATCTTTGGGATATGCATGTGTATATTCAAGTT
Organism: Thuja plicata; assembly: GCA_018584345.1. Classification (NCBI taxonomy): domain Eukaryota; kingdom Viridiplantae; phylum Streptophyta; class Pinopsida; order Cupressales; family Cupressaceae; genus Thuja; species Thuja plicata. The sequence continues at coordinate 1,270,942 of MU224623.1, forward strand.
TAGTTATGATTTGATGATAGTTATCTAAAGGCACCAAATGTGTTTCAAGAAGATTACAAAGATAGAGTTAATTTGGTAAGGCCGACTTAGTGAAACATTGTGTCTATTCAGTTTATATTACATGGTTGTAATTATTCTTGTGTGATTAGTAAAGCCAACAAGGATGTTATGAAGAGTTGTCTAATAGGTCCCTTGATCTTATACTTTGAGGAAGATACTTATAGCAAGTCATTTGTGGAATGCTAAGTGTGAATGATAAGAAAAGATGCAGGAAAGTGCAGAGCAAAATATTAGTTGAGTTTCATTCATCAAGGATCTATGTGAAGAAGAAAGTGAAAGATTAAAATACACTAGAACTGATCAAGATAGCAGGTCTACTCTACAGTTCATCATCAGATTTAGTGCATATCTATTGTTCAGAAGGTTGTAGCCTTCACCATTAAAGTAGTGAGCTTTTGGACAGTGAGTCCTCACCCTTAACCGGGTTATTTGTAAAAGACTCCTAACAGGGTTAGACCCTTAACCAGGTCACTATACTTATTGCATTGTAAAGAACAACTCTTAACAAGGTTGCAAGATCTTCTAACATGGATTATTATAAACAAGTATAGTTCATTGCAGGTGTTAATTCCCATCGAGGTTTTTACCATTTGGTTTCCCCATAACCAAATTGTGGTGTTGTCTATTGTGTTATCTGAACTTCCATTTACTTTATTATATTCTAAAGTTAATAAGAAGTAAAAGATTTTATTGGCTGATAACAAATTCACGCCCCCCTCTCAGTTATCCTTTGGGACTATTCTAACAGGTTCTACCCCTCAAAGTTAAACTCCCATCCCTCAGAATATCATTGAATAATTTTATATTAGATGATGATTACAGGGTTGCTAGACTAAGTGAACTGGAGTTGCTAGATAAGAAACACTAGAGTGCAATGAATCACTTACAAGGATTTAAAAATATCCTTCAAAGAAATTAACACAAAAGAGTTAGGCCACACACATTTGAGGTAGGAGATCTCATCCTTATGGAGAATCAGAAGAATCAAGCTGAAAGAGTTAAACCATGCAAGTGTGAGCCCAACTGGATAGGACCTTATGTCATTATCAAATCATGTGACAATGAGGCATATAAAATGGCTACTCAGGAAGGAGATCATCTCCCTACATATATCAACAACATACACCTAAAAAAGTTCTATACCTAATGTCCCAAGGTCAAGTGTATGTATCATATATGATCCTAAAAAAAATCCAAAAAAATGAAAAAACATAAAAGTTAACTTGGTGAAAACCTGGCAAATAGGGGCCTTGGAAAAAAAAAAGGTAAAGAGAAAGTCAATCTCCCTTTGGTGAAAAATTGGTAAGCAAATTCTATTGGGTAGGTACCTTGGTGAGAGCTTGGAAAACATGCACCATGTATTGAAATCCTTCTTCACCGTCAATGAACTCAAATGATTAGCCCACACTTGTTGAACACATAATCACTAAGCTTTCCAAGCATAAATACCAATAAGCACCATCTCCATGAGAATTCATGCCTCTCTTTAGTCCATGTTGGTTCACCAGACTGGGACAATCTTAAAATGTCTTGAAAAAATCCATAAAATTGCATAAAGTCCTGAAAATAATCCATAAAAAGAACATAAAGTCCTAAAAAAATCCCTAAAAAGAGAAAAATATCCTGAAAAAATCCTTAAAAAGAGAAAAATGATCAAAAACATCAAACCACATCAAACTCCTACAATAAAATCAAGCAGAAAGCGACGATCAAGCATCAAATCAAAATCAAGACACTGGGATTCATAAATAAAAATGGACTCATAAGACTCACCTTTATCAACAATATGATATGTCATCAATCAATCAAATAATCAAGTCAAATCAATCAATTGTCTTAGACTGTGACAGATACGCTCAAAACCAAAAAAATTGGTCTTATATGAGTAGCCTTTATGATATCAACTCCTCAAGTTCTCTTGATCACCACTGTGCCACTTTGAATGCCCTGGAACCAGCTTAGCTCTCCCTTGCTCAACTATGCATGCTCCCCTTGAACTATGCACTGCACTGCCTCAGTACATCAGGACTCCCTAAGTCTCCCTTGTTGAACACTACATCCCACCTGAGTGACTTGGACCACTGAGTCCTCCTACTTTTTGCGCATATTACCAAAGCATACTTGGCACTACTAAAGCACCTCCATACACATTGAGTCCTCTATTCCTTCCTTTCATGCTACCAAAGCATGCCCAATGTAATCACCTAAAAATGGTCACCTAAACCCTAAACCCCCAATCTCAACAATTAATCAAGAAACCCTAATCTTGATTATCCTAAGTCCTAAATCAAATAGGAAATTATTGAATTCAAACTAATTTGACCTAAACCCTAGGTCCTAATCGATCATCTTACTTGATTAATTAATTAATTCCTAAAATCACATTACATTGGCAAATAAACTTTATACTATTATTTAATTGATATTATGACATATTAATTAA
>MU224623.1:1288969-1305350 GCA_018584345.1 Thuja plicata
CTAGAGTGAATTTAACAGCATAACAATGTATTTCTAATCTCAAGTGAAGGCTTATTTTCTCTCAAAACAGGCTTCTATTTATAGAAGAATGGGAGAGAGAGAGGGGGGACAAGGTTCATTTATGAATATGGAGACTCATAAATGAGCTTCTAAGTTGTCCGCTATGAGTAGATGTGGCTGAACTTTGGGTCAAGTGGGAACTCAACAGAGATTGCCCTGGCTATCCTAGGACTATGGTGTGTCTGTTATTTTATTCTTACAACAAACAATATTCATGATGTGTCTTGCATGAGTGTTCATTGAAACAACAATAACAATCAAACAATTTGAAAAACTGTTCACTTTGGATATTTTTTTATCTTGTCTCATTTGAAACTTCAACAATCCTGTCGAAAATCTATCAAAATTTTGTCAAATTGGTTTCAAAAACTTGTCAAAACTTTGTCTTCCATCAGTCTATGCTACTACGTTTAGTCTATTCTGAAATTTGCACTGCCTTAACACTTCTGTTAGTTCACATTGCAACTACAATTTGTTGTTAGTCCAACCTATCACTGTCTTGAAATTTGATGTCGTTACGCTTGTCCAATTGACCGAGTCATTTGTTCAAACTTATCATCTTTGTCTGCACTGTCCTTATTCTAGGTTGTGAGAGCAGGTTTGTTAACCTTGACTCAAGATTAGAGTCTTTTCTATCTCCATCCTTAGTTGGACATTTATCTTTTGGTCTCTTTGGTCTTGGACTTAGACAACACTTTAGATTTCACCACGGTGTCAGTAAGGTGAATCAACTTATCTTATGCCTATGCAAATTAGAAGTCATTTTAGATATTTTCATAAAGAAGAGAATCAGGGATTCCCGTTCGAAGACAAATCCTTATTTGGAGAGAACCCTCTCTTTGAGGGAGATTCTCAAATTCCTTTCAAATCACAATCCCCAGAGGACAAGTTACCTAGTCCCATGATGTCAGAAGAAAGACAAGGTAGAGGCAGGTCTTGACGGAGAGACCTCTCTAATGGTACCAACCCTCGCAATAGTCAACATTCCTCGAGTCCATCAGACCCTGGTGAGGAAGAAATTGATGAATGTCTCCAGGATAAGAGGTTTGTAAAACTCATGAAAACAATCATAAATCGAGATAAGGAACAATACTTCCTCGACCTAGCAGAGAAAGGCGCTCAACTTCCACCTCACTTCAAAGCTGAGGATATCATTGCTAGGGAAGAAGAAACACCTATGATGCTCATGACTAAACAAATGCAAGCTATGCAAATGGAATTACAAAAACTCCAAAAGGAAAAAGAAATTCCCAACACAAGGTTTTCTTTAAACATAATCTCTCCTTTTCCTTTTGACAGAGATTTGTACTTGCTTTTGTTCTTGCACGGGGTTGAAATTCCATGGTTTGATAATTACAATGGTCACTCTGATCCACAAGATCACATCAAATAATTCTATGCTCTTTGTACAAAATTTATGCATGACAAGACATATCTTATGCATCTATTTCCTTGGAGTTTGAGTGGCCAAGCTATGGAGTGGTTCTCAAAGTTACCCACTGGTATAAAATTTTTTGACAAACTGATAAATCTGTTCTTGCAACAGTACTCTTACAATATCCAACATCCTGTGATGATGATTGATTTATGTAACATGAAGAAAAACATAGGAGAACCCTTTCTGACCTTTCTTCAATGATGGAGAAAGATGTTTTATAGATATCCACGCATCGTGCCTGAATCTGAAAAGATGGATATTTTCGCTAGTGATATGATTCCAGAACTAAACTACCCTCTTTAGATGCAATGTCCACCCTCTTTCGAGAAAATGGTGGAAAATGTGATGAAAATAGAAGATGTGCTTGTTAAAAAGGGTGACATTACCCTCTACAAAGAAAACAAGTTTGGTTCTAGTTCCAAAGACAAATCTAAATATTGGAAAAAAAAAAGCATGTGGTAAATGATGGAGTAGTTGATTACACTACTCCCCAGTCAAAACCAGCAGTCTTCAGTTTGACTAGTGGTTCCAAGGCCCTAAAAACTGCTAAAAATGCCACTAAATCATCATCTTCTAAAGGGACCAATGGTTTGTTGAAAGACAAACCATGGATAAAATGTAAATGAGACTTTGACTCTTTAGGTGAGTCCTATGAATCTGTACTTAAAACTCTATTGGCAAACAAACTGCTCACATTGCCGGATAACTCCAAACCATATGATCCAAAAAATAAACCTAAATGGTGGAGAGACAATGATTTCTATCAATTCCATAGAAAAAAAGGACACATGACAGAAAATTGCATGAGGCTCAAACATGAGATCCAAGATCTCATTGATAATGAAATAATTGTGGTTGATAATCACAACAAGAGTGTTGATCATAAGGAATTCAAAGATCCTTTCCTAGACATCACAAAGGAGAAAATTCTAAGAAAGGTGCTCAAATCAATCAAACTTATTCTAATGATGACTATAATGTCATCAACATGATTGAGTCATCTCATTCTGAATATTGCAATGTCATCATCGTCAAGTAGAAAGAGAAAGAGTCTTGATCGGCCAACGCAGTGACTCGAGCGCAAGAAAAAGTCACCCTGGGGGGTTCTGGATATTCAAATCCTTCATTGACTTCCAATAAACCATCGGTATCCAAATCCTGGGTACCTCTTAGAAAAAAAACCACTGTGGGTACCTCTAAAGTCTCATAGTCCAAACAACTGACTTTGTTCAATACTGTGGACTATAGCATCATCGAGCAATTGCAGAGAACTTCTGCCCAAGTTTCAATCTTCGAATTGCTCAAACTCTCTCCATCTCACCGAGAGGTCCTGGATAAAGTGCTATCAACTACCAATGTCCCAAAGGACTTGGATCTAGATCGGTTTCAATCCATGGTGGGTCACTTGACCTCGCCACATTACCTATCATTCTCAGTAGAAGATGACAACTCTTAAAGTCATCCACACAATCTCCCCTTGCATGTCGAAGTCTTGATTCATAAACACTATGTCAGATGGGTCTTGATAGATGGAGGTGTAGGGTTGAATATTTGCACATGTAGGTTAATCAAGAAACTAGGCCTTTCAGAGAATGTCATTGATCCTAAAAAGAAAATCACTATCAAGGCATATGATGAACAAGAAAGATCTTCTAAAGGTCTCGTAACTTTACCAATCCACATTGGTCCTATTGAGAGGGATGTTACCTTCCAAGTTCTGGATCTCCTACTGGCCTACAAAATTCTATTGGTATGACCCTAGATCCATGAGATGTAGGTAGTGCCATCAACATTCCATCAATGCATCAAATTCCCATTCAATGGTGTAGAGGTCACTGTTCTTGCTGACACTAGTTATGCCTGTAATGCATTAAGACAAGCAACATATACCCTTGTCCCGCATAACAGTGAGGCATCTAACTCTGAATTAGCTACAAATTTACTGAAGGAAATGGAAAATAACCTCAAGATAAAGGACACATGTATGGGTGGATACACAGTGGAACCCGCACTATCACTCACATCTCTTCCTAGATCACCTAGGTCTTATGGAAAACTGTCAGAAGAGATGAAACCAGCAACATCCCAAGAAATCTATTATGAGACCTTTGTTAAATCCAACACACAATTAGAAGATGAACAGGAGGAAAGAGCCATTCTAGCTTGGTTATATAAAGAACCTAAAGATACTGAAGTTGAACAATGTGTAATATCCCCAGAAAAATTTGGTGTAGGGTATAAGGTGGCTTGTAAAATGGGTTATTCAGGTAAAGGACCCATTGGACCTAATCAAAATGGTCTTAAAGAACCTATCTCTGCTGACTACAAATGACCTAAAGACACAATGGGTCTAGGGTTCTTATCCAAGAAAAAACAAAGAGCAAAGAATCACCTAGATAAAGGAAAGGGACATCAGGTTCTGGAAGAACAAAACACAATAGTAGAAAGCACTGACACACCCAATGGAAACTGGGATGATTCAGATGATTCTAATGTAGAGGATGTGTATCCTTTTCCCATTCCTCCCAATATTTGGGCTCTTCTATTTTATGAAGATACACCACAGGTCAATGCTACTGAAGAGTGTGTTCTAGAGGAATCATCAATGACTTCTGATGAGTCAAAAACTACTGAATCTAAACAAGCTTTGGATACAGAAGAACAAAGTCTAACCATAGTAGAGTTTTTAGGTAGAACTCATCCAAACTGGGGGCAAAGAGTAGATTTCACTCATGTCCTAGATATGAAACCAATTGATGAAATAGACTCCCATGAATATGAGTTTGACAGTTTTTTAGAGGGCACTTTAGACATAAATATGGAGACCAAGCACGAAGTAGGTGAAGGCTTAGATGTTAGATCAGACAAATTAGGACCTCCTATTTCTGACATGGGCTTTGATGATGCCATTAGGTCTCTTTTTGATTTGAACACATCTATACAAGGTTCAGATCTAGGACTCTACTTAACAATCATCGTCTACAGTGAACATACCGTGAATGTCCAAAGTGAACCTTTACGGCTAATGCATCCTGAACTCATTGATTGGTCCTTACAAGGACAACCTACTGAAATGCCTACATTTCCCAATGACTATTCTTTAGCGTGCTATCTTAACGCCATTGAACCTGTCACTTCTTCCACCAGTGAACCTAGTGTGAGCATGACTGAAGTGGACAGCAAGTATCTTAGTTATAAGATAAAAATGAGAAAAAGAAAAGGGTCTGAAGGAAAAAACCACACTGTGGCAGTAGCAAAACCCAAAATAGTAAAAAGAAAAGACACATCCAAAGGAGAAAACCTCTCTAAGGTGCCTAAAGATGGGATTCTTGATGTTTTTCCTATTCATTTATAGGAATGATCATCAATTCTTATAGAGCCAACTCAACCAGTTAATATTGGTACAAAGGAACATCCACACATCATTCACATAGCTAAATCTTTGTCTGCAACAGAGCTCATGGAATTCACAAAATTCTTTAAAGAGAAGAAGATAAACTTTGTGTGGACATACTCAGATATGCCTGGTTTAGATCCAGACCTTATCATGCATCATCTCTCAATAGCTCCGGGAGTAAAACCAGTAAAACAAAAACTCAGAAAAATGCATCCTCATGTTGCATTACTTATCAAGGCTGAATTGGAAAAGTTACTCAAAGCGAGATTCATCTGAGCTATTGATTATGCAGAATGGATATCCAACATCGTACCAATATCAAAACTAGACAAATCCATTAGAGTCTATTCTAATTTTAGGGATCTCAACAAGGCATGTCCAAAGGATGAATTTCCTTTACCTAACATTGACATGATTGTAGACATGATTGCTGGGTATGAAATTTATTCTCTCATGGATGGTTTCTCAGGGTACAACCAAATCAAGATTTCTCTAGAGGATCAAGAAAAGATGGCCTTCACATGTGCCTAGGGAACATTCTACTGGAATGTCATGCCTTTCGGTTTGAAAAATGTAGGAGCTACCTATCAAAGAGTAGTAACAACTATCTTCAACGATATGGTGCACAAAACCATGGAAGACTATGTGGATTATACCCTGGCTAAATTAAATAAATGATCCCTGCATCTACAAGATTTAGGCCCAATCATGGATAGAATGGAAAATTTTAAATTATGGTTGAATCCTAAGAAATGTGCCTTTGGTGTTACCTCTGGAAAGATTTTGGGCTACATTATCTCAACTAAAGGCATAGAAGTTGATCCTGAAAAGGTGTGAGAGATATTGGAAATGTCACCTCCCAAGAACATAAGCCAAATGAGAACACTCCAAGGGAGAATCTAGTCTATCAGAAGGTTCATCTCATAGTTGTCTGATAGAGCACAACCATTTACCAAGACTCTGTACAAGGGCATTACTTATCAATGGAGTGAAGAATGTGACAAGATTTTCACTTAAATAAAAATGTACCTAGCTAAACTACCAGTACTCATGCCACCTCAACAAGGAAAACCATTGATTTTGTACATTTTAGCTACCTCAACGTCACTGGGGGCACTGCTAGCGCAAGAAGATAAAGACAAGAAAGAATGTGCTATATACTATATAAGTAGAACATTGGTGTCCTATGAGATGAATTACTCTATGATTGAGAAAGCATGTTTAGCAGTAGTCTTTGCATCTTAGAAATTGTGTCACTACATGTTGGCTCACTCAGCCAAACTGCTGGCTAAAATTGACCCTTTGAGGTATCTCCTAAGTAAAGCTACCCTCACTGGAAGATTGGCTAAGTGGGTTATACTTCTTAGTGAATTTTACATAGAATATATTGAGTGTAAAGTGATTAAAGGGAAAGCAATCGTAGATCAACTGGCTGATGCTCCACTACATGACAATGAACCAATCAATGCTGAGTTCCTAGATGGATCTATTTTTCACATCACTCATAGATCCTGGAAAATGTTCTTTGATGTCTCCTTCACAAAACAAGGTTTAGGTGCAGGGATTTTATTTTTGACTCCTCAAAACTATTCCATTCCAAAGGTGTACAAGCTCATGTTTCCTTGTACAAACAACATAACAGAATATGAAGCACTGGTAAATGGAATCAAACTGGCTCTTGAATGGAATGTTTCTGAGTTACATGTCCATGGTGACTCTCAACTTGTAATCAACCAAATCAATGATGTATGCCAAACTAAGGATGAAAAAATCATGCCTTATAAATGAATGGTTGATGACTTTAAGAAATATTTCACTTACATCACATTTCAACAAGTCCCAACGGTACATAACAGAGCAGCTGATGCCATGGCTACATTAGCATCCTCACAACAACAAGAGGATGACTTCTGCTATGAGTTCCTAGTGGAAGAAATCCATTTCCCTTCCTACAACTCTCCTAACTCCCAAATGGTCTATTTAGTCATTGAACAAGAATCCTCCCATTATAAACATGTTTACTCTTACCTATGCCATCAAATAATTCCTGATGGACTCGCCAGAAATGAAAAATGACACCTCATTCACAATGCCTCACGGTATGTTCTTGTGGCCAACAATTTGTATAGGTGAGGATTAGATAGTACTTTGCTTAGGTGTCTAGAAAAAGAAGAGTCTAAACATGCATTGTCTGAAGTCCATGAAGGAATTTGTGGTTCTCATTCTAATGGTCTGACTCTGGCCCAAAAAATGCTTAGAGCAGGGTATTATTGGCCAGACATGGAGAAAGAATCTATCAGGTTCGCAAAGACTTGTAAGAAATGTCAGCTGCATGGAAATCTTATAAATGCTCCAGCAAGGGAGCTCATTCCTTTTGTAACACACTGGCCCTTTCAACAATGGGCATTTGATCTAATCAGGCAGATTTACCCCTCATCTTCTACTAGACACAAGTTCATTATCACAACTATTGAGTATTTTACCAAGTGGGTTGAGGCGGTCCCACTCATTAAAGCGAATGAATAGCAGGTCTCGCTGTTCATTCTAAACTACATCATTTGTCGCTATGGAATACCCTCCTCCATCATCACTGACAATGGAGGTCAATTTAAGAACAACATTATGGATGAGTTGTGTGAAAAATTCAAAATCACACAACACTGTTCTTCAATCTATTACCCACAAGGTAATGGGAAGGCTGAGGCCTCAAATAAAAATTTGTTGAAAATATTACATCATACAGTTAACAAGTCTGGAAGGGATTGGCACCTACAGATCAATCCTGCATTATGGGCTTACAGAACAAGAATTAGAACACCTACAGGGGCAACCCCATTTGCACTGGTATATGGGGCAGAAGCAGTCTTACCCCTAGAGGTAGAAATCCCATCTCTTAGGGTTTCTTTGTGCAAACTTGTACTAGATGAAGAGTACTAAGTTTTGAGACTCCAAGAACTAGAGCTACTAGACAAACATTGGAAAGTGGCCTTTGATCACCTCAGAGTTTATCAGAAAAGAATGTCAAGAGGATACAGAAAGAAAGTCAAACCTAGAGAACTTCAGGTGGGAGACCTCATGTTGAGAGAAAATCCCTGTAATCAGTCACATAGAGAGCAGAAGGGAAAGTTTGAACCCAACTGGCTGGGTCCTTATATCATTACTGTAGCATTCAGCTCCGGAGCCTATCGACTCTCCACACCTAAAGGAGATCCTCTTCAAGAACCCATCAACACTCTCCATCTAAAGAATTACTACACCTAAGGCATTCTCAGTGATCAGCACCATGTACATAGTAATGTCTTGAAAAAAATTTAAAAATTGGAAAAATTCCTAAAAAAATGATCATCTTCGTGAAAACCTGGTAAACAGGAGCCATGGTAGCAAAAATAGAATCTCTGCCAAGAAGGTGAAAACTTGGTAAATAGGTGCCTCTTGTACTCAGCACTCCATCTTTCAATGCTCAATCTTGGCAATCTTTTTCTTCAGTTTGTACATATCTTTCAGTCACTTTCATGACACTCTGGTTCTTCTGAGAACCCTCCTGGCTTGAAACCGATCTAGAGTCATAACCCGGGGGCACTCAAATCAGATTTTTCCTTGCAGTATGAGTCAAGTTAGTTAGTGTCGTTTGCTACTTGGGGCATGGGTCCCCAATTTGGTCACATCTTTGGCTTACACCAGAGTCAGTAATCTTGTCATTTCTGAAGGACAACTCGCTACTGACACAAGCAGGTGTTTCTCAACACCACAATCAACAGTGTTTCTTAACACTATCTTTGGACGCATCTATGTTTATTAACACACATTGGATATCACAAAAATAAACAATAGATTGATAGTAGTCAAACACAAAGCACTCACAAGCACAATGGTGTTTCTCAACACCTCATTCCTATACACATTCATAAACTTTGAACATGGCTAAAGTATGTTGAACTTATATTTGTATGTTGTCTATTTTCATTGATTTAATTAATCTTTTCTTTGTCTACTGCTTGTTGGTGTGGTCCTGATGATCCAGCAATGTCAAATAAACTAGGTGTATGTGGTAAGAGCTTCTGCATTAAGGCAGAAAAGCCTCACATCCCTTGATCCTCTTTATTTGTACGCCAAGGTGAGGTTGAAACTATCTCCTTGAATGTTATTGCTTTTTTTGTTTATGCAAGATCACACTCATGGTTATCTTGGCTTTGAATGCCTTGATACTGGTGTACTCTTGCCACTTCAACTGGAAACAACATTCAGTTCATCTTGGCTTTTGTGCCTCAATGTTTATGTTAGTTTCCCATATCTTATCCAATGAAATTCATATTCATATTCTTATGGTTGCAGTGGCACCGATAAGGATTGCATTGACTCTGATGTTCCAAAACTTCTCAATGATGAACATTTTCAAAGCTAAAGCTCAGTGACTACACCTTAGGTTGCATTCATGTTAGTCTTGCATCTACATAGTGTTGAAATCAGCATAGTAACTTTATCTCTATCCAATGTGAAGGATCTGAGATTCTAATCGATCAATCTTCTCATTGTCAAGTGGTCATTTATATGTGAACATGACATCCCTTTCTAAATCAACTGTCTTGATTCTATTTTTAGGATCGAAATTGAAATCTAAATTTGACCACTTGCACAACCAATATAAATCTCTCATGCTTTTCTTCTAATCAATCCATGTATCTTACTTATTGGTCAATCTCGGTCAAACATGACCTCCAATCAAGTACATCTTTTGTCCTAACCATGTGGGACCTATTTCTAATCAGATTAGTTTCTTCCTAGCTTGTCTAATTAATCAAATTTATTCCCATCACTGGGGCACCTAGCCATATTTTGATTTTTCTCCCGAGGGGGCAGGATCAAGACATCAACATTCCAGTGATTAAATCCTCAATCAAAACCCCATCGCTTGGGGCATCTCAGCTTCATCACTTCAAATCAAGTTGAGATCATCTTAAATCAAAGGCAACCTAATCAATGGTCTTATAAAATGGTGAATACACTCAAAACTAGACAAGATTGGTCTTACACGGGCTATTCATTATTGAAACTAGATACATTGATCAAATTGGCTTCGTCACTTCAAATCAAGTCAATTTTCTTGCTAATCAAATCTCTTAATGGTAATCAGTTTCATCACTTCAAATCAAACTGGTTATTTGTTCAAACCAATCAAAAAGGTTTAAGAGTTCCTAACAAATGTTTAGTTTCATCGCTTCAAATCAAACTAAACATTCTGTTTATATCTTTTGATTGATCTTCATCCAATCAAGCTTGAAGTCGGTCTTCTTCAAAAGAATGGTTTCATCACTTCAAATCAAACTATTTTGGGTCTTCTCGCTAACAGGTCTTTGAATCAATGTGCTAATCGCAGATCAATTCAAAGAGGGGCAAATGTAATCACCTAAAAATGGTCACCTAAACCCTAGACCCCCAATCTCAACAATTAATCAAGAAACCCTAATCTTGATTATCCTAAGTCCTAAATCAAATAGGCAATTATTGAATTCAAACTGATCTGACCTAAACCCTAGGTCCTAATCGATCATATTACTTGATTAATTAATTAATTCCTAAAATCACATTACTTTGGCAAATAAACCTTATACTATTATTTAATTGATATTAAGACATATTAATTAAATAAAATTTACAAAATTGTCAATTAAATAAAAAAGGAATTAAATTAATTATAAAAACATAAATGTGCATTCAAAATCAATTAATTTATTAAAAATGCATATGACATTATCAAATTCAGTTGACTGATTATCAAAATGGAAACAATCCAGTTCCACTCAGTTAACTGATTCTCCAGTGATTATCAAAATGGAAACAATCTAGTTCCACTCAGTTAACTGATTCCCCACTGATTATCATTTTGGAAACATTTTAGTTGACTGTAAATTGATTTTAAAAGTTTCCAAAATAATTGATTAGTCAGTTTAGTCAACTGAATCTCTCGACCAATCGAATCACTTGCACATGGATTGTACTTCTTCAATCGAATCTGAGCCACTCTTTTTTTTCGATCTTGATCGTCGATTCGAGAGAGCTTTCTATAAAAGAGAAACCCTTTTCCTTCACAAAGGATCCTAACTTTTATCTAATGTTATTATGCTGCATTTTCATCTTAGCTTCTTGCATTCTTAGCATTTATTCAATATTTGTTGTTTATTACTTTCAAGCAAATCAATCTAATTTAGAGCACACTTTATTTTGGGTTTAAAACTGAATATTTCATACTTTCAATTTGGTGCTCTAAAACTGGATCCTAACTAGCTTGGATTAATAGCAATCTGTATTTGCATTTGCATTTAGATTAATCAGTAGTTTAATCTCAACATATAGCTTTTAAAATCCTTCGTTTAGGTTAGTGTGTAGTCACTCATGAGCTTGCAATGATCTGAGAGAAAGCTCATACTCCTGCCTACTAGGAGGCAACAGGTTGATTCATTCACACATGCAGGATGAATTAATCTATATTCATTCCTATATGTGATTGAAGAGAAATGACCATGTTGAAGTGTATGGCTAAATCAGAGGCCCACATTTAGCTATCACACCTAGTACTACCGAAGTGCTAGTGCCCCATGTTAGGCTCCCCTAGTCCACCATAGACCTTGAAGAACCAATCTGTGCTCCATGGGACAACTAACCACCATAGCTATCTTTGAATCCAAATGCTGAGCACTGACTTCCTTGACCCTTGATCTCTGTCTATATGACACTATTGGTGAACCCTGTTACTCATGCATCCATTGCATTCAAACCAACTCATGTACACCTACAATCTTAGCTCCATGGATTACTTGTGTAATGCATACCTACTTGAGCTCCATGCCCTTGTTCCATGATCCATCCCAATCCCTTGGTCATTTTACTCTCTTTACAACTTGGTTGTACCACCATAGCACCTTTCCTATAGATCATATCACCATTTCAATCATTCACCACAACACCTTCGATCACCCTTATTAATGTACCTCATGGCTTGGATCAACTTGAGCACTCCTCTGGAACACCATATCCCATCTCCCATCCTGGACCCCACTCGTAGGCCCTTGAGATACCTAATCTCAATGCAAATCCAACCTTTTAGGTAACCTGGATGTGCACCCAGTGCAACACCCCTTAGATGCACCATTCATGGATATCTGGCTTTGCATCACTCACCCGCATCACTTTCCCAAAACAAGCTCCGACTCTCCTACTTGGACAAACCATTGTGTATTTGCCTCCTACCTAGGGACTAGGTACTCTACTCCCCCATCTTTTAGGTCATGGAGAACTCCCCTGGATTCATCCCTAACATTGGCTCGGCTACTCTGCTTCACTGAGATAGGGACCATGAGTATGAATCCACCAATAAACCTCACCACCTTGTGATAAGGTGAGCCTACTCCATTTCACCTCTATCCATATGTCACCTCAAGTCTTATTGCAAGATAGGAGGGAAGGACTACTCTACTTCATCCCTCTTGAGAGAGGTTGGCCACCCTAGCTGCCCTTGATGCACTTTGGCACTTACCCTCCATGGTTACACCTTAGATTTGCATCATGCAAGATCCTACACCACAACTGAGAGTGAGCTTCTAACACTCCATAGTCCCAAGTTACACCTCAGATCCATCCTTGATGAGATCCTACACCACAACTATGAGTGCCCAGTACACTACACAACCCCATTCTTTTGGACTTCCATCTTGTGAATTGCTAGCCCCTTACATCCTCCCCCACTCTAAAACAAGTGACATCCTCGACATCAGACCCACTGACTCGAGACCCATACTTTTCAACCTTAGAACCTATTGAAGGGATTTGCAGATGTCTCTGTGCCCTACACTTAGACTTCTCTCCACACCTTTTTTCACCATTTCTGTCACCATGACATACTTGACGCTTCCAACATACCAAATGCTGACCCACAGCATGAATCCACTCCATGACTAACTTCCACTGAGTCACCCATTTCTAAAATTAGACACATCCATAATCAAACATCAAAACCAAATGAATTAAGGAATAATAAGGCTATTGGCTAGGTCATTCATGACAATCTGTTGTCAATTTATCTTTCATGATTATGTTCTTATGCTCCTCAAGGATACCACTGAGTGGTGAGAGTGGCTATGATGGGTCATACTATTTTTTCTTTTTTTGTTGTTTTTGTAGTGTTTCAATTTGATTTTGGGTCAAGGATGAATCAGGATAAATGTGATAGGAGCTATCATGCATCTAGGAGCCATGAAGTTCCATGATCTGAGCTAACCCGTAGAAGATAATTGAACATTCCTTATCTATTATTTTCTTGTCATTATTAGAGATAGTTGCATTATCTAGGTGGTCAATATCTAGGTGCATGCATATCTCTTTCTTTTCAAATAAGGTGCAATGATAAATAAATGTTGAAAAAATATGGCAAAGACTTGGTTACATCAATAATGTTGATTGCAATGAACTTTTATTTCTTACTAATTTTCTTTTAAAGTAACTGTAATCACCTAAAAATGGTCTGCTATAACTAGAGGCCTAAATCTGAAATCAAGTCCCCTAAGCCCTGACCAAGGCTTCAAATTCAGAGCTATTCACAATTATTTAATATAGTTAGATCTATTTAGTTACATAATTTATCTACAATCAGGCATCAAAGATCACTCACCAAGAGACATTAGCTCATTAATTAATCCTAGTCATTTAATCAAATCAAAATAAAAATACATGGATAGGGATATTAATTAAGTGTTTAATTAATTCAAACATTTATATTCCCTCACATTGGCCTTAAATTCAATTCATTAACCAATGAGAAATAATCACATGGATCACTCAAGGGATTAATCTCGACCCTTCCTCATAGGTGAACCTCATCCATCAAGTTTAAATTCAAATTCAAATTTATCTTTTCCCTCCAAGGAACATCTAGAAAAGGAATCTATTCTAAGCCCATTTCATAGGAGAATAGTTCATTCAAGTAGATAACTAATGTTGAACCAACTTGATATAATATGTGGTGGACCTACACCCTGTGATAATGAAGGTACTGTGGCTATAGCATCTAGAACAACCACAAAATATGTTGCCTAACTACGCTGTACTCTGACATCTCTCTGTGCCAAATCTAAAGCTTTTTCTTTGTCATCCAAGGTCCTATCCATGTCAGCTAACTAGGTCTGTAACCTCTCTCTCTCTCTCTCTCTCTCTCTCTCTCTCTCTCTCCATAAATGAGAAATAGTGGCTGAATCATTTGTACTCTATGGGGGAACACCTATTTATGGTGGAGGACCTATTGCAATTAGTTTCTATTGTAGTTGTTGGCATTCATGTTTTGTCACTAATGTGAACATATGTTTCTAATGAGATAGACAGACTTGTTATCACTGGTGCATGGATGACTAACAGAAATGTACATGCTGTATATGAATATTTCATTATATGCAAAGATGGGGATGTGCACATGGATGAGATTTGATATTATATCTAAGGTCTCTTGAGTTTATGTTTCTATTTATTTGAGTTCCAACAATTTTGGTGAAGATTGTGTTAGCACTGCACTAAAAAATTTCTTAGATTTAATTTTCCCAGGCTTTCTTGGTTTAAAATCCTGTGCCTTACTGTGCAAAAAGAGGTCAAAAATCTCTTTTTAAGTTATGTTTAACTGTTGTCGCGTCGGTCTTTTAAACATGTCTCTAAGTTGTGCGAGTGGGCGACGAGTCATCAGTTTTAAAAAAATTGCGCAGTCGCGATGAGCTTATGTCAGGTCCTGATTTTTGTGTGAGTGAGCAGGTTGAGAGTTTTAAAGTGTAAATCGCGCAATTGCAACGTCTTGTGAAAATCAGATTGTAGGTTAGCGATTGAGCGGGTTAAGAATGATTAAATTTATTTCTCACTCACTGAGAGTTAACTGTATAAAATATTGAACCAGTGAGTCAGCGACGGGTTAAAATTTTGTATCTCGCGCAGTCATTTTAAAGTTATGTTGTCCATATCATGCTTCGCGATCGAACGAGCCTTGTTAAAAATGAAGCAGTCGCATACCCGCATCAGGTTTTATGTTTGTCTTACAAGTCAGCGACTGCGCGATGAAGTCATGTTCTAGAGGTTGCCCACTTGCTTATGTTTTAACTCACTTGTATTTTGCAATGTGAGTACGCGGTAAATGCATGAAGTACCAAGTTGAAGGTTCACTACTCAGTCGCAGAGGCATTCTTCAAAGTTCTTAAAAGAGGTGCGACTGAGCGACTATGGGACCATTCATCACCTTGCTCACTCGCTGATGCTTTGAGGTGATAAAAAATGAACTAGTGAGTGTGCGATGAATTAAAAGAAGAAAGACATTTCTCACTCGCCCATCAACAAAGATGAAAGGAAAAGGGTTAGCGAGCATGCGACTAAAGAAGAAGGTTGACAGTCACGCACTCGCAGTCAATAATAAAGTTAAGTTCTCAGGCTCGCGAGTCCGCAAATGAGCAAAGAATAGAAGCCATCACTCACTCGCTGAGTGATTTAAAGTTGGAGTATTCTGTAGCACGAGTAAGTGACCATATAAAGTATATGGTGAAGAATGAATGTCGCTCACTCACTCAGATCCAAAAGTTATAGTTTAATATCCAGGGAGTGTGCGATTATGGAATAACTGAAAGATAAGATGCATACTCGATTAGTCGGCAAGATTTAGGTGATGTGAAATAGTGACTAGAGAGGGTGCAGCGGGTTGAAGTAAAGGTAATATCACTAGCTCGCATGAAACCAAAAGAAAAATGTAGAAAGATAGCGAGTATGTGACCGTCAAATGATGAAGTACAAATTAGGTCATCGCTCACTCACAGAAAGTGAAAGGTGGGGTAAGGATAGATGGCAAGTATCTGACTAGTTAAATAAAAGGAGTGCATCGCTCACTCACAAGAACCTTTCCAAAATTAAATAAAGTGCAATGTGTTGGCTAGTTTCAGGCTGACGAGTGCTAGAGGGGAGAAAAGTGTACACTCTCTTCCAGCTAGGGTCAAATAGTGCAAGTTGATGGCAGCATTAATGACAGAATGAAATCTTCATGACAATGCAAGTGAAATAATTTGGTATTCAAGTTGACAAGACACAGTCCTTAATGGTTATAAGTGTAAATGATTGAGTTTGATTCTGTACAACTCTCATTTCTGCATTCTGAGTTTTTCTGCGAAGAGTAAGAAGATTATTGGTTTGGAGAATTGTATTTGAGACAGTAAAATTCAAAGAAGGATGAGTCAAGATATTGTTCCCACTACCTCACAAGGGTCTGGAAAGAAGAAGGAAGTCACACTGAAGAAATATACAGAAGAATTTGCCAAATTTCTGCCTGGAACTCTGAATACGAACACCAAATATTGGGAAGAATGGAGCGATAAATGGTCTCAATGCAAAAATCCGGTAACCCCAGACTACTCTGGTAGTACTTTATTTCATTATTTTTGGAATAATAGGGTCAAGCCAGTCCCAATTTGCAATCCATG
>MU224623.1:1347819-1368451 GCA_018584345.1 Thuja plicata
TTTCCTTCACAAGATGTAATAAAAACTATGGAGTGAACTATGTTTGTCTGATTATATAACTATTATCTTTTGTCAGGTATCCCACACAGTCTCATGGATTGTCAGGTATAAGTCAATACACCCCATATAGATTAATGTCTTTTACCATTTGTAAAATATATCTCTCATTTCCACCTATCTCTCTCATTTCATGTGAAGTACAGGTACAAGAAAATAGGTATTTGTCCTATTTGTCTTCCTCGAGCGAGGAAAATATAGGAATGGAAGAAGAAAGTGAGACATTTAGTATGTCTGAATCAAGCAGATTGACTCGAGGTCAAAAGATCAGAAAGATTAAATAAACACATGGAATTTTTTCTTGCTCAAGGGGGGTCGTGTTCTTATGATGATGAGAGAAAAAGTGACTTCAAGGTGCCCTTTAGGTACAAACATCTATAGAAACAATGGGTCCTCGATGTACTTCCTTCAATAAACACTGATTTTTGTGTTAGAGAGAGGATATATCACATAGAACCATCTTCATTACATGGTTTGGGCCTATTTTCCATGGATGACATAAATGTCTCATACAACAAAGTTGTCAAATTGATGGAGTATGTCAGACCTTGTTATGATTACAGTAGTTGGATGCACATTTTTAGATATAAAAAAATTATGTGTAGGTATGGAATCACGGAAAATTATATACAACAAAAAGTCAGTGAACAAAGTAAAATAGTGGCTATATACATTGATGGAAGGCCAAAAGCATCAGGTAATATTGCAGGTTTTGTAAACAGTACACAACCTGAGTCAACTAAGAAGCAACCCAATTGCATATTTGAGGTGCGTGAGGGAAATCACGTATTTCTATGTGTGGTCAAATTAATACATGGAGGCAAAGAGCTAATTTTTGATTACAATTTGAATCACATAGATACAAAAACACCCACTATCATGGATAAGGTGGTACGCACTATGCACCATTTAAAATTATTTAAAAATTAAAAAAACTATCTCTTCTTTTAATTGAAGCATTTTGATAATTGTCTTTTATTCAAAGTAACTTAGCATAAGAACACATGTGTTTAACATGTCTCAATGATTTTTAATTTTTGAAATACAGGGCTATAGAATGGATCAACAGCCACATGATATGCATGATGATGATGGTTCTCATGGGACTTCATCTTCCCGACAGGTAAAACTCATTTTTGTTGTACAAATGAACATACAAGAAAAATGTTAATGCGTATTTTTTATTATGTTGGTAAACAGAATGTTCTTTTCAATTTAACTCTTAAATGCCCAAATCTGTGAGAAACAACTTGATACCAACAGTTGGATAATCTATCACTAGATTGATAGATTTCCTCTGAATTGAAAGGTACATCAACCTTATGAATTATATTCAATGAATTTGATCTATTCTTAACTAACTGGGTACATTCTTAACCTAAGAATGGAAGAGGAAAACCAAGCCAGCCCCAGACTGAACTAACTCAGGCAGTGAATTCAACCCTAAACCTAGCCAACTCCAAGAACCCACACTTCATATGACTTCCCAACATTGGTAATGCAGAAATGAATGTTGACAACATAGATTAAGAAATGAAACGAAAAGAAGATTAAACATCCTAATCTTTGCAATAGGAATAGATGAAAATACTCTGATCTACAACCCATTCGCCATCTGACTCAAGATGCAAGAAAGTACCCAAAACTAAATACAACAATACTACGATTGATTATAATCAGAAAAGTAATAACCAAATGCTCTGATTCATAATAAAACCTCTCTTTGTATTGAACACAACAAATAAGAATACCCAGACTTTATTTTCTCACAATCTCTTTGCCAAATCAATTACAAAAATCAGAATATAAAACCTCTAAATGCATAAATGAAAATTCTATCTCCCCTCTACTCCAGCAATACCTACTCTTGCAAAAAAGAAGAACCCCATCTAGGAAATTTTTTTTACAATAAATAATGTCCCATTGTGACTCTTCAATTTCTCCAGTAGTTGTTTGGTTCTATAACTGTTGACCTTTCAATTTCATAACTATTTCTTCCTTCCTTTTTAATATTTCAAAAGCTATACCTTATTACCTTTGAACTAAATCAAAAGGAAATCCATTAAGCTAGAAAAATCTTCTTTAATCTAAAAGAATCATGAGCTGGCACTCCTTACTTTCATTGAAGAGAATAGTCAATTCCAAGTGTAATGTGCATTTGGGATCCACGTGGATCAACTCCTACCTGAGCCTTAGTTCAGTACTCCTTCCCTTGCATAATTGACTCCTTTTGATATGAATATCTCTGTATATATGGACTCTCACAATTGCTCAAATACCATCATTCATCATCATTGGGGTTTTGTAATTGTCATCCATACCAAATGAATAACTCTCCACCTCATTAACATTTTTATTTAGGTGAGATTCTGTATCCTTCAGAAAATTTGAATTCACCATCGCCATTTGTACCAAATGAAAAAGCCTTTCTATATACGTGGCATATACAAGTGTCCTTCAAAGATAACGTATTTGTAATGATCATCGGAAGCAATATGCTCTATTCTAACAAATTGCCCCTTGGCTCTTGTGTATGGGATGCTTTGTTTTAGTATATGAGTTCATCCTACAACAAAGAAGACATCCACCATGAACACGAGCCTTGTGTATTTTGACATCGGGATTCCATTCTTAATCGACCGATGGGTATGCTTGAGAGCGTGAAGATCAAACCACAAACGAAAGGGTGGTCCAGAGTATAATCTATATGCAATTTTCTATGGCTTTTACACCCTTGTAGATGTGACTTTGGCTCGATCTAGATGAAAAATCAATCACTAAGACCGTAAGCTTGTATTTTATTCTTCATATGCTTCCCAAGTTCAGGCATCATTGCTTAATTATAGAAATGGAAACATTTCCACCCCAACTCTTTGTTTCCAGTCTTTGCATTATTTGTAAGGCATTCTTCATTCATTAACATTCATTTCTCATGACCAAAGATGTTTTGACGTTTGATATAGGAGCGACCAATCATTTTATCATTATCTTATAATGAATCACTCTATATTGCATAAGAATCAATTTATTGGACTGTCATATAGATGCCTCTGGAAGACAACACATAAGTCGTGATCTCAACGTTTGACACATCTCCAAGTGACTTAACACTTGTTACTCAACTGAGATGTCTTGCACATGAAAATGAGATGATTACCAGTTTGGGGCACGTTGGCAGTGAGACCGGTTGAGAAACTAAAATACTGTTACTTTTTTAGATCCTTTGCATTTTACTGATGGTCATAGATACAAGCTTTGGCTATTCTGGAATACCCGAGCTCGTGGTTTCCATGGCATTGGGATCCAATGTTTTTAGGGGCCACCTTCGATGCCTCTGAAAGACCTTTGTTATAAGTACTCGATCCTCATGAAGTCCCTTGTTTAATATAAGCACCATATTCTTATCACTTGGTATTCTTCTATGCTAAAATCTACCTCATCTACCACAAGAAACGCGTCTCCAATTAAATCTGACATGAAAGATATCAATTTGAAGTCATCATCTTCGCTGGTTTTATCTGTCATGGCCAAACTTCTCTATTTTGGTCATCAAATCTACCTATAATGTGTTGATTGGTTGGCATATCGGTATGATTGAAATTTCTTAATACACTATAGATCTCACCTTGTTATGCTTCCTTCAAAATAGATGATGATCTCGTATCAAATTCTTGGATTTTTGTGCTTTTCAATGTTCATGCATATGTCATAAGTCTTATAGAATAGGGGATTGCATCAGGATCGATAGGGGACAACTGTAACTTATTATAATAACTGATATCTATGAGCACCCAGAAATCTTGATGGTGTATCGCCACATCCAGAACTCATGAGGCAATACCTTCTATTTGAAATTATTCCACCAAATAATCCACTGGCTTCTCCATACTTCTTCTGTGTTGGATCGATCATGGTGATGAGCATGTTGTATACATTCCCAAAATTACAACTCGGAGATGTATTTTTATCTGCAACTTGAACTATTGTGACATTGAACCATACTAGCTTCTGCATCATTCAATTTGGTCATCAACATGCATTCGAGTAATCTGCCGATGCTATGCTCTATTTTGACCATCTATTGAGATATCTTCAACTTGAAGATATTTTGATCTTTTATCAAGCTCAAGGTCTCTCATGGCTAAGACTTTTGTAATTGAAATGCATCCTCTTCCAAGGCCTTAGCTCTTATTTTTGGCACTGATTTCCCACATGCACCATAGCTCTTGGTGGGTTTTCACATAATTTCTTCGATAGAGCACCACAATATACATTTTCTGCTTTGGCTTCATGAGAGATTTTTGGCTCTATTATGGGGGATTTATGTGATCGCCTTTAGTGAGATGAAGCACATAAATAGATCTCTTTTGATAGCCACACTCTTTGCTATGAATTTGATGTTTGGCAGAAAATTAGACTTCTACTTCTCCACTGGCGGGATTTCGTGAATGGACTTCGAAAGACGCATTAAGACATGAATTTCTGCCTCTTTCATTTCTCATATAATGGCTTCAAAATCTAAGCTTTTGTATGATGGTAATGCATATTGAATACATAGTTTAAGCTTAGAATCTGTGGAATTATCAAATTCTAATTTGCTTCACTTTGGCGGAAACCCCAAATTTCACTTCTCCTGCTGGACCTTTTGCTTTTCACTATGCTGTCTCTCTTCTCCTACTCTGGTTACAACTCCCCATCGATGGAATTTTCCATGTCGTGCTCTATTTTGCAGTTGGTTTTTGTATCTCTTGATATCAACTGTCAAGGGCTGACTTAAGATGTAGAAACGTCGGGCCTCAAGGATTGTCTTGTCACCATATCAGTTTGGGAGAGCGTACCAATCAACTCAATAAATGTTTACTACAAATCTATATCTCCATTTTCCATATGCTAACATATCTCATTCCATTGAATTTGATTAAACATTTGAATAGTTCTGTTGAGTTTTAAGATATTTTCCTCTCTCTGTTTCAAGCCGATCACACTACTTCACAACACTTTATAATCTATGTTCATCCATAGACCACAATCCAACACCCTTTGACCTCAAATTTTATCAAATACATCCATCTATACATAGTCTTCTATCACCAAGGCCAAAGCTTCTACAACAAATGTAAGGTGAAAAAGCTTAGGCATTACATTTTTATCACAGTTTCCTCTATTCTTCAGTCTTTCTTTGTATTCTTTGAGCTCGACTCTCTCATGGATTTCTTCATGTCGATGGGAAACAAGCATGATCGATTGTTTATGTAACAATTGCTCCTTGAGACTAATTTATTTATCAAGCTCGATAGTGGGTCTTTCAATTTCTTCTTTACCATTTTCCATATCTTTCATCATTTTCTTCCCTGGTGGACAATGGCCATTTGGCTTCTTTGGTAGAAAATATCAAAATGGCTTTTCCTCTTGTTTGCGGAAAATCCCAAATGGGCTTCTCCCATGGTGGGAAAATTGGAAATCCAATTCTACATCCCAACTCTAATTCTTCATTCCAATTCCATTTTCTTTTTGGAAAATACCAATTCCAATTATGCTTCTTTTGTATATTCAATCAACAATTTGAAGACTAACTCAATTGTTTCTTTCTCTAAGTCAGATTATGAACATGAAACTGAAGAAGCATAATAAATCATATCAAACTAAATCTGTAATTCCGAACTGAGGCAATGAACTCTAAATTGTGGCATAGGAACTTTCACATCTGCATTAGAACTTTGATCTTTATCCTTCATAGAAATATTGTTAGGCAAACTGGAAACAATTTTGGGGAATTCTTCATAGGAGGCAACTTTAAAAGTTTAAAAAATGGTGTACTGAAAGTGTGCCTATAGCTGAATCTAAATGGGGATTATGTGCTGCAAAGTACATAAAGAATCTAGCATCTCTAGCAAAAGATGAGTGCCTTATCCATTGGGCTATAGGGTCTAGGCAAAAAGAGGCTAACATAGAACTGCTTTTCGGGAGGGTGGAGGGGAGCAAGGCAAAGCCAAAACTGGGAAAGTGGGAAAAGCTAAGATAAGCACACTAAAACTGTGGAAGCAAACTTATTTAAAAACATGGTGAGGAGGCCTCACCAAAAGGAAAGAGAGCATGGAGAACTCACATGGCCATTGACTGGAAAATAAAAATATGAGCCTTTCTGGTAAAGTGGATTATGCTTCAACAAGCTGTACCAAAACAAAGACTCTCTGATAGCCTCCTTAGATCTGAAAACAAAACTACCACAGTGCAAGAAATTAGTGACCCAAAAATACTTTCCAAACAACCAGGCTCCATTATAAATCTCTGATTCTTCTACACTCTCTTGCACACCACTTCTCATACATTCAACCATTCTTTGTGAAGAAGAAAAATATCCAAAAGATTATGAAAATGATACTGAAACATATTCACATCTGCCACCTTTGACAATATCATTTTTAACAGAGATTTTAGCGTTCAAACCGAGATTGACAAAATCAAAAAATTCACACGATTCTGAAGTTATTGCATTATACTGATATCCAATGTGATCATCTTTAGGAGCAAATTTAGAATTCAAATCAAAATTGAAATAGCATGGACTTTCATTACTTATAGGATCAATCCAATCTAAAACAACTTCATCATTCTTCATGGCTATCAATTCTAAAAAAAATTTATCCAAATTTAAAGCCTCAATGCTTGAATCGGTTGTAGAAGAACACTTACATTTAGCTGGCACCAAGACTTGATTAACTTCCATTTCTTGACAAAGAAAAATATAATCCAACTTTTTGACTTCTTCATGATGTTGCAATATTTCATTAGACACAAAAAATCCTTGTGCAAAATCTATTCTTGCATCTTCCTTTTCAACACATGCTTCAGTTTTATCCTCAATGCATATTTCATCTAGAAGATTCAACTTGACATTCTCTTCAAAATAAAATGATTCTAAAATAGGCTAATCATAAACTTGTGTACATTGAAAGTCATCCTTACTATTATCTTCTTCAAACTTGAAAGTTTCATATTCCACTTGTGCATAAACTAAAGGAGGATTTTCATAAGAGACTTTATATAGAGAATCATCACTATTTTCATCAAATCTGAAACTTTCAATATCAGGAGCAAAAGAAAGCATATGAAAATCTTCTTTTTCACCTTTGCTTACCGTTTCTTTGCCGCTGTCAAGAACCTCTTTGTTCATCAAAATTTGTTCTTCTTGAAACTAGAATACTTCCTGCTCTCCAAGAACCAAACAATTGACTGATATTGGTTCTTCATTTACTAGTTTCTCTTTAGATATATTTGTTGGAACAAATTTCCCTTTCTTTTGATCTTGGACATTGAAAAACCTTTGGATCATGCAGTTTAGCATCAAGGCAGATTGATGATCTTTGAAGAAACTCAATCCCTTTTTTTCACCTTTAGAAATACTCTCTTTAAAGGCAATCCAGAGGAATTGTAGATTTGGATCCCTTTCAGCATTTATCTCTTCAGTTGTAGGCATCTTTCTGGTTTTCTTTCTTGGCTAAACCTCTTGTTCGCTCAAGACTAAAAAATTATAAGAAACAAGGTCATGTGGAACTTCTGAAACTTCATCATCATCCACCTTCAATTCTTTACTTAACTGCAACACTCTTTTGTCACAATGCTGCAACAACTTTGTTTTCACTTCCAACTCTTTCATCTTGTGAAACCTGGCACAAACACTTCTCCATAACAGAACTGGTACATGGTCTTCTTCAATGTTCAAACTCATTTTTCTCCCATGAGTAATGCTTTCTCTAAAAGCATCAAACAAATCACGCAATACCGGATCATGCATTTGATGAAGTTCAATAAAAGAAGGATCTGGCCTTCCTCTTTTCACAACTTTAATGGGCATGGTCTTTTTCAAATAGAGTCGCCAATCTGCTACAAGTAGAGATAATAATAATTTTGAAAATGAAAGCACTGGACTCTTCAACCAAAAATTATGAGAATTGAAATAGAGTCACCAATCTCTAGTAGAGATAATAATAATAAAACTAAGGAAACTTAATTAAGCACAAATATTCTTTTTCGCCCCCCAGCCGAGTCACTAAAAATCTGTTGGTAAATAGATTGTTCTTTTCAATTTAACTCTTAAATTCCCAAATCTGTGAGAAACAACTTGATACCAATAGTTGGATAATCTATCACTAGATTGATAGATTTCCTCTAAATTGAAAGGTACATCTCCCTTATGAATGATACTCAATGAATTTGATCTATTCTTAACTAACTGGGTACGTTCTTAACCTGAGAACGAAAGAGGAAAACCAAGCCAGCCCTAGACTAAACTAACTCGGGCAGTGAATTCAACCCTAAACCTAGCCAACTCCAAGAACCCACACTTCATATGACTTCCCAGCATTGGTAATGCAGAAATGAATGTTGAGAACGTAGATTAAGAAATGAAATGAAAAGAAGATTAAACATCCTAATATTTGCAATAGGAATATATGAAAATACTCTAATCTACAACCCATTCGCCATCTGACTCAAGATGCAAGAAAGTGCCCAAAACTGAATACAACAATACTGCAATTGATTATAATTAGAAAATTAATAACCAAATGCTCTGACTCAGAATAAAACCTCTCTTTGTATTGAACACAACAAATAAGAATACCCAGACTTTATTTTCTCACAATCTCTTTGCCAAATCAATTACAAAAATCAGAATATAAAACCTCTAAATGCATGAAATGGAATGCATAAATTAAAATGTTGTGTCCCCTCTACTCCAGAAATACCTACTCTTGCAGAAAAGAAGAACCCCATCTAGGAAAATATTTTTACAATAAATAATGTCCCATTGTGACTCTTCAATTTCTCCAGTAGTTGTTCGGTTCTGTAACTGCTGACCTTTCAGTTTCATAACTGTTTCTTTCTTCCTCTTTAATATTTCAAAAGCTATACCTTTATTACCTTCGAACTAAATCAAAAGGCAATCCATTAAGATAGAAATTTTTTCTTTAATCTAAAAGCATCATGAGTTGGCACTCCTTACTATCATTGAAGAGAATAGCCAATTCCAAGCGTAATGTGCATTTGGGATCCACGTGGATCAACTCCTACCCGACCCTTAGTTCAGTACTCCTTTCCTTGCATGACTGCCTCCTTTTGATATGAATATCTCTGTATATGTGGACTCTCACAATTGCTCAAATACCATCTTTCATCATCATTGGGGTTTTGTAACTGCCATCCATACCAAATTAATAACTCTGCATGTCATTAACATTTTTATTTAGGTGAGACTTTGTATCCTTCAAGAAATTTGAATTCACCATCACCATTTGTACCAAATGAAAAACCCTTTCTATATATGTGGCATATACAATTGTCCTTCAAAGATAATGTATTTGTAATGATCATCGGAAGCAATATGCTCTGTTCTGACAAATTGCCCCTTGGCTCTTGTGTACGGGATGCTCTGTTTTAGTATATGAGTTCTGTCATGCCCCAAAATTTGGGCATTATAACCTTTGCTCATTGATCATATAATTATCTTTAATCATGTTATATTAACTATAGGAGAAGAAGACATACTACCTTTCTAAACCTTCACAAAATTTTACAAATTTAAAACAGTTGAAAGTTTGTCATATATATATTTTAACAACAACATTTAAAGTTAAAACCTTAAGATTTCAATCCCTCTTTATACCTGATAAGCAACAACATTCTAACTGAAAAATAATTTAACCATCAATATTATTTAACCAACATAGATAAAAAAATCTCTCTTTTGTATTCACATAAATACCTCTCTATAACATAGTTGATTTACAACTTACAAAAATAGGAATAATTTTGCACAAATCCCTCTTACTCAAAACAACTTTACAAGACTTCATAATAAACATTTTTGTCTTGAAAACAAGCTCATTTATAAGGATGGATCACAAGATCACTAGATGTGGTTTCCCAAAAGAACACCAATACAAGCTTTCCAAAAGCTTCAAACTGAACCTGCATAGAAATCTTCGGTTGACCATGGAGGCTCACCTCCCAACCTAGGCCTTTGCAAGGCTACCCCCAAGCTAGGGGATCCAGAAATGAATAGGAAACATACATGAAAACAAGTATTCACAATTTTGAAACCAACAACAGTTTATCAACAAATTTCCCTCCAAGGTTTAACAAGAAGTAGGTCTCCAATAAACCTTCTCCAAAAGTGGGGTGATAGTGTACTAGCCTAGGAGGAGAAGCCAAAGCATAATAAACTGTAATTAAGTCACACATGAATTTAAACAACCAACCTTCACAAGGGTCAATCCATGTCCTTTAGCCATCTAACTTCTCCTTATCACCCCCAAATGCCCTTAGGCATGCTCGGCATCATGGGCACCCATATACCCATGTTTATCCCTCCACACTTGGAGACTCTGCACTCCTTGTGTCTCAACCTATCACCCTCCTAAGGTACTCTATCCTCCCAAGGATGAGTGTGCCTTGAAGACTCCCAAAATAAGTATGAGCACAAATAAAATAAAACATAAACAAGAACTCAATAAAACATACATTGAGTAAACCAAAACTTCATACAAGACTTAACACAAACACTCCATGAAAACCCATGAAGCTAAAAACAATAACATAAAATTCAATCATGGATTTCTTAAGCTATGCACATATGAAAACAATAAATACTCCTAACTATGCTAATAAGGAAACTCACCTCAAATCCAAGCTATGGTAAATGCAAGGTGGTTTGTGAAGAGCTTCTCCTTCTCTCAAGTCTTACTCCTACAAATGAATCTATCTCTAAAATTAGAGAGTGGGTGTGTACCCAAAATTCCCTCTAAGGCCTTCCTTATATAGGCATTCCTCCTAAAATATCAGGAGTCATAAATGGAGGGAAGACTCTAATCCATCTACTCTCCCCACTTGCCTTCTTCATAAATGGACTTAAATGTTTGTAAGGGAAGAAGGGATGGCTTAACCAAAGTCTTCCAACTCTCCAAATTCGCCACTTCCCAAAAATGGTGACTTTAGGGGAGTCATAAATGAGTTTCAAGACTCTTAATGGGCTGAAAATGACCCCTAACCCCTAAGATACCAAGTGGGGTAGTTATTTCTGACCCTAGTTACTCCCTAGGATCCCAAATGACCCTCCTAAACTCCACCCAAGGTTAACTCTCGAAAATCCAACCTTCAAGACTCAATATAATCTCCCTTGACTCATCCTTATCTTCCTTGACTCAATCTCAACTCAATCTTATCTTCCTAAACCTTAGGGTAAGCATAGGGACTATACTAGGTAACTCCTGGGTAAAGTTTAGCCTATGATAGTCACATTCACTAGCCATGCCAACACACAAGGTGTACATGTGTCAAGTGACACAACAATTTCACATGAGCATGACTTATTACACATTTACTTAATTAAATAAGTTACAATCATACACCACACTTTTATGAATAAAAATACAATACAATGAGGTCCATGTCTCTTTATATAGACAGGGCCTTAGCATCACGGTATTCACATAGGTCCATTCCTGAATCCCCGATTAGTACCATGGTCAACTTTTACTGCACACTCATTGCACACATCAGTAGGTCCAATAAATTGACACATAACAAATAAGAGTACATAATGTAAGTAAAACACATATTCACTCACATTTGCATCAATGATTTAACAATATCTTCATCTAATCCATATGCATAAACATAAATCTTAATAAATCTGCATCTTGATTACATCCAAAATCCACATACTAATCCAATATACAAACTCATCAAAACTAAGTCCTATAGGGAAACCTGCATCACTTACACAGAGTATCACATAGATTCCCTGATTACATAATCATGCATTGTATTCAAGCAAAGGATTCAACAGATCCATAAAGTAATACATGTGTCCATATAGTCCAACTATAACAAAATGTGAATCGACATGAGAACACATAAATGAGAAATAGTGCTAAGCTTATGTCGGACTTGGGTAGGCCTCACATCCTCCCCCTCTAGGCATGAACATCCTCCTGGATTTCATCAAAGAGGTGGGGGAAATGTGACCTCATCTATATTGCATACTCATAGCATAAAAAATTACATTAAGCATATTGATCATTGTTAATTATTTTATGCACTGTATATCTAATTTCATATCCATGTGCATGTTAATTTACTTCAAACATTTCTTAACTGATAAGTCATATTTGAGGAAAAATATGATTTTAAGAATGATAATGGTATGTTCTTTGCAACCTGCTCCCTTATACATTCTATTCATATTCCATATTGAACATGACAGAGAACATTACTTCACAACACATGACTAGCAACAAAAAACACACATCCTAGCCACCAAAAAAAAATTCATAGAAACTAAGTCCTATAGGGAAATCTGCATCACTTACACAGAGTATCACATAGATTCCCTGATTACATAATCATGCATTGTATTCAAGAAAAGGATTCAACAGATCCATAAAGTAATACATGTGTCCATATAGTCCAACTATAATAAAATGTGAATCGACATGAGAACACATAAATGAGAAATAGTGCTAAGCTTATGTTGGACTGGGGTAGGCCTCACAAGTCCATCCTCCAATAGAGAAGACACCCACCATTAACTTGAGCCTTGTGTATTTTGACATCGGGATTCCATTCTTAATCGACCGATGGGTATGCTCGAGAGTGTGAAGATCAAACCGCAAATGAAAGGGTGGTCCAGAGTATAATCTATATGCAATTTCCTATGGCTTTTGCACCCTTGTAGATGTGACTTTGGCTTGATCTGGAAGAAAAATCAATCACTAAGACCGTAAGCTTATATTTTATTCTTCATATGCTTCCCGAGTTTGGGCATCATTGTTTAATTATAGAAATGGCAACATTTCCACCCCAACTCTCTATTTCCAGTCTTCGCATTATTCATAAGGCATTCTTCATTCATCAACATTCATTTCTCACGACCAAAGATGTTTTGGTGTGTGATATAGGAGCGACCAATCATTTTATCATTATCTTATAATGAATCACTCTATATTGCATGAGAATTGATTTATTGGACTGTCATATAGATGCCTCTGGAAGACAACACATAAGCCATGATCTCAACATTTGACACATCTCCAAGTGACTTAACACTTTTTACTCAACCGAGATATCTTGCACATGAAAATGGGATGATTACCAGTTTGGGGCACGTTGGCAGTGAGACCGGTTGAGAAACTCAAATACTATTGCTTTTTTAGATCCTTTGCATTTTACTAATGGTCATAGATACAAGCTTTGGCTATTCTGGAATACCCGAGCTCATGGTTTCCATGGCGTTGGGATCCAATGTTTTTAGGGGCCACCTTCGAGGCCTCTGAAAGACCTTTGTTATCAGTACTTGATCCTCATGAAGTCCCATGTTTACTATAAGAGCCAACATTCTTATCACTTGGTATTCCTCTTTGCTAAAATCTACCCCATCTACCATAGGCAACACATCTCCAATTAAATTTGACATGAAAGATATCAATTTGAAGTCATCATCTTCACTGGTTTTATCTGTCATGGTCAAACTTCTCTATTTTGGTCATCGAATCTATCTATAATGTTTTGATTGGTTGGCATATCGGTATGACTGAAATTTCTTAATACACTATAGAGCTCACCTTGTTATGCTTCCTTTGAACTGGATGATGATCTCGTATCAAATTCTTGGATTTTTGTGTTTTTCAAAGTTCACGCATATGCTATAAGTCTTATAGAACAGGGGATTGCATCAGGATCAATAGGGGACAACTGCAACTTATTATAATAACTAATATCTATGAGCACCCTGAAATCTTTGATGGTGTATCGCTGCATCTGGAACTCATGAGGCAATACCTTCTATTTGCAAGTATTCCACCAAATAATCCATTGGTGTCTCCATACTTCTTCTGTGTTGGACCGATCATGGTGATGAGCATGCTATATACATTCCCAAAATTACAACTTGGAGATGTATTTGTATCTGCAACTTGAACTATTGTGACATTGAACCATACTAGCTTTTGCATCAATCAATTTGATCATCAACATGCATTCAAGTAATCCGCCGATGCTATGCTCTGTTTTGACCATCTATTGATATATCTTCAACTTGAAGATATTTTGATCTTTTATCAAGCTTAAGGTCTCTCATGGCTAAGACTTTTTTAATTGACACGCATCCTCTTCCAAGGCCTGAGCTCCTAAGTTTGGCACTGATTTCCCACATGCACCATAGCTTTTGGTGGGTTTTCACAGAATTGCTTCAATTGAGCACCACAGTATACATTTTCTGCTTTGGCTTCATTAGAGAGTTTTTTCTCTTTTATGGGGGATTCACGTGATCACCTTTAGTGAGATGAAGTACATAAATAGATCTCTTTTGATAGCCACGCTCTTTGCTATGAATTTGATGTTTGGCAGAAAATTTGACTTCTACTTCTCCACTGGTGGGATTTCATGAATGGACTATGAAAGATGCATTAAGACATGAATTTCTTGCCTCTTTCATTTCTCATATAATGGCTTCAAAATCTAAGCTTTTGTATGATGGTAATGCATATTGAATACATAGTTCAAGTTTAGAATCTGTGGAATTATCAAATTCTAATTTTCTTCACTTTGGCGGAAACCCCAAATTTCACTTCTACTGCTGGACCTTTTGTTTTTCACTGTGCTCTGTCTCTTCTCCTTCTCTGGTTACAACTCCCCATCGATGGAATTGTCCATTCCATGCTCTATTTTGTAGTTGGGTTGTGTATCTCTCGATATCAACTGTCAAGGGCTGACTTAAGATGTAGAAATGTCGGGCCTTGAGGATTGTCTTGTCACCATGTCAGTTTGGGAGAGTGTACCAATCAACTCAATCAATGTTTACTACAAATCTATATCTCCATTTTCCATATGCTAACATATCTCATTCCATTGAATTTGATTAAACATTTTAATAGTTCTGTTGAGTTTTAAGATATTGGCCTCTCTTTGTTTTGAGCTGATCACACTACTTCACAACACTTTATAATATATGTTCATCCATAGACCGGAATTAGACACCATTCAGCCTCAAATTTTATTGAATACATCCATCTGTACATAGTCTTCCATCGCAAAGGCCGAAGCTTCTACAACAAATGAAAGGCAAAAAATCTCAGGCATTAAATTTTTATCATAGTTTCCTCTATTCTTCGGTCTTTCTTTGTGTTGTTCAAGCTTGACTCTCTCATGGATTTCTTCATGTCGATGGGAAACAAGGATGATCAATTGTTTATGTAAAAATTTCTCCTTGGGAATAATTTATTTATCAAGCTTGATAGTGGGTCTTTCAATTTCTTCTTTACCATTTTCCATATCTTTCATCATTTGCTTCCCTGGCGAAAAATGGCCATTTGGCTTCTTCAGCGGAAAATATCAAAATGGCTTCTCCTCTTCTTTATGGAAAATACCAAATGGGCTTCTCCTATGGTGGGAAAATTGGAAATCTAATTCTACATCCCAATTCTAATTCTGCATTCCAATTCCATTTTCTTTTTGGAAAATACCAATTCCAATTCTGCTTCTTTTGTATATTCAATCAACAATTTGAAGACTAACTCAATTGTTTCTTTCTCTAAGTCAGATTATGAACATGAAACTAAAGAAGCATAATAAATCATATCAAATTAAATCTATAATTCTGAACCAAGGCAATGAACTCTGAATTGTGGCATAGGAACTTTCACATCTACATTAGAAATTTGATCTTTATCTTTCATAGAAATATTGTTAGGCAAACTGGAAACAATTTTGGGGAATTCTTCACGGGAGGCGACTTTAAAATTTTTTAAAATGGTGTACTGAAAGTGCACCTACATATTATTAACTACTATTTTGGATTGATTTTAAATAAATTTTCTAATAATATTGTTCTCACAAACGAGTGATGATCAGGAAAAGGGAAAGGAACAAGTAGTCCATGAGGAGCCGCAGGATGAGCATGATCCATTCCTTGTTTATTTTTCATTAGACGCTCTTGTGGTTTCACTGCAAAAGGTCCTCCATGCAATTTCAAGAGAGTTAACTTGATTGTTAGGTATTTAACCTCATACTCCTAAAATGCTGATGAGAG
Organism: Thuja plicata; assembly: GCA_018584345.1. Lineage (NCBI taxonomy): Eukaryota > Viridiplantae > Streptophyta > Pinopsida > Cupressales > Cupressaceae > Thuja > Thuja plicata. The sequence continues at coordinate 1,363,964 of MU224623.1, forward strand.
TGGAAGAGTTGGCTAACTATGTTCAGACTTATCAAGTATCAATGTATTTTTTAATTATTACAAAAGTTCAATAATGTTTTTTATAGTATACTCTTTTATTTTTGTCATTAACTAAAATACATGTGTTATTTTTACAGAGGATGCTACAAACATTCAAGGGTCGTGCCCCAGATGCAGATACTTCACTAGGCGGTTCAAGTAGATCGCATGTTCTATCCTCCACTTGTGTTTTGCTTGAATAAATTTTTTTTTAATAGCTCTAACAATCTTATTTTTCAGCACATACTATTGATGCTATGTTCCCTATGCTGCCTGCTACAAGGATCAGAACCACAGAGGTACCGTCAGCTACAATGTCGATAACACGTAGCATGGCCACAGATGCAATGGAAACACCTATTATTGGTAAGTAGATTCATTTTTCAGCTTGATTTCTGGATTTTGATTGCGTGTAATTTTTAGCATCAACGTTTTGGATCACACTCTATGATCCATCATTAGGATAAGAGAAAAGATTTCTTCATGCTCTTTTCTCTTATCTTGATGATGGATCACAGAGTGTGATCTGAAACATTGATGCTAAAAATTACACGCAATCAAAATCTAGAAATCAAGCTGAAAAATTCTTATGGATTGTGGAAATCTGATCGATTTAAGTAGATTCATCTTTTTCTATCTCATTTATCATGTATTTATTTCACTTGAACTATTCTTTCTTAGGGGACATTTTGTAATATTGGATTCATTTTATGTAGGAGGCAAAGACCAAATTCTTGGATGTACTCATGTCGAATGTACGGGAACAATAAAGAAGTGTGATCAATTGCTTGTGAACATTGAAGATGGACTTCCCGTGAGAGTAGCCCAGCTTCTAGGTACTTTAAAGATTGATCCTTTCTTTTACTATACAATCTTATACTTATTATGTAATGCACTAAACCCCTGTGGAGTCCCTTACAATAACTAATAATCCCATTATTATTTTGCAGTGAATAATATATTTTATGAAAAACTTAATCATGAATGTTTGCACATTTTCGGGCCGACCATACACACATGGTATCATATTTTTATTTCATTGCTAGATTAGATTATCTTTCATCCCTTTCTTCAAGTATATTAATAGGTAGCTTCACTTCATTTATGAATCTAATAGTTTTTTTTCTTAAAAGGTGGCAATCACAAGATAAAGTGTTAAAGGATAAACTCATTGACTCTATGATAACACTTTTTGGACCCAACGCCTTTCAAAGACTTAAGCTCCTTGAGAAAGCGGGGAAAAATTTGAAATATATTAGGGAAAACTACATGACCCAAATAGAACGCAACCCTTATTATGAGCAGCCCCCCTATGTTCCTATTAATGAGTGGGAGAAGCTTAAAAAGGATGCACTTGAGAGACGCACAACACATGATGGACAAATAGTATCACCCAAGGATAGAAGGTACATGATAATATTAGTAATGAAATTATGTACTATTTACTCTTTGTACTTATGTGATCTAACATATTTCAAACATCACATAGGTTTCCTGACACATCAAAGGAAACAAAAGCAAGAAAACAAAAGCACGGGCAACACAAGCTCAGATCGGGTGGATATTCAAAACTTGCTACATGAATTGTAAGTAATAGTAAATGAAAAATTGTATGCAAATATTTATAAATTGTAATCAATTTAGTTTTGATGAAATTCACAACAATAAAAATGTAGGGCTTGGAGTTCAAACAAAAGATTTCAGAAGAGGACAAGAAAGTAGGCTACAAACAAGGCTATACAGTCATGGCTGAACGATACCGATCAAAGAGTGCGCAAGTTTCTTCTGGTGGATCTGTTGAAGAGGTAAATAAGCCAATTGATTTTTATTTCAAGTTAAATACTTTACCAATTACTATATTGGATGTTAAGTTCCAACATAAAGTGAATATATTTGTTTAAAACTTTAAAGTGATTATATTTATATGTATTAAATTGAATGATTAGCATTCCTCAGTATTTGTCTTATATTTATAAATTTATATATTGTCGATAAATGCACTAATTATTTGCATTGGAATGCAGTTTGCCGATATTGAAACACCATCCGAGCACGACAAAGGCATCGATTCAGATGTGCAATGTAGTACTCAAGGTATACATTTTCTATTCAAATTTTGATTACTGGTTTATTAATACAAGTAAACATTTTAAATTGAATTTGGCGTAGTAATAATAATTTAATTATAATGTGTTGGGATTAATAAAACATTTTGTATTTCAGTTGAAGGGAATGTAGAGGTTCCCAATGAGTGTGTTGAGGTTCAAGCCGCCAGGCAAGAAGATATGGTTGCATAAGGTAAAGAGCGTCACGTTTACATTTTTTAAAGTACTGAAATGCTTGTAACAATTATGATAATATGTTTTTAAATTAACCCTAATTATGATAATAGGTTTTTAATTTAATCTTTTTAGATGTTATTGCAAAGGGCCCGCCTTTACAAAAGACAATAAGATCACATGCACGAGCAAAAAAAAATGATGATGCCGAGATGGATATTCCTCTGTGAGATTATAGGGAAGTAGAACAATGGGAAAATCCAAAAAAGAAATGATTCTCATTTAATATGCAACTTATTTGATAATAACTGATGTTTATGTCTCGATGTTCTAATAATGAAATTATTGTAGTTACTCTTGTTTTTAAAAGTATATTTTTGTTGGCAAGTTGACTCCTAGAGGACATATGACTATTTTTGTTTTCTCATCATGGAAACAAAGTCATACTAAGTTTCTATCAAAGATAACTCAGAAGGAAAAATGAGTAAGTATGGTAACAGGGTAGACAGAGATATTCACCGATCAGCACATCAGCGCAAGTGCGAGAGATTGAATAAGAGTATGCACATTTAGATATATCTCCTATGGGATGTCTAAATAATAAGTCTAGACACGCATGGTATAGCATGATAGTATGGAGAAGTTACAGATAGATCAGTACACCAACAGTCCAGAAGATAGAGCATGAAAGCTGACTAGTGTTTTGATCAGCGTGAGTTATTTTTTTATGTAATGGCTAAGCACCTTTGATTATATTTTTGTAATGATTTAATTAGTATTGTTGTAAACATGCTTAAGCTGACTTGTTCAGAAGTGTTGTGTATTATGTTTTAGGGCCGACTAGAGTCTTGTTTTGGGTCGCGCCTATTTGGATATGAACATATAAGTATGTAATGTAAAGTTATGTTACAAGTGTCGAATTATTCTGTAAGAGGAAGATATAGAAGAGAAGTATGATGAAGTCAGTATATGATAAAGCTCTTTAAGAGAGTAAGAGCATTTAGGCATACACAAAACTGATCAGACAACAGTGTCATCACAACAGTCCACTTTTGATATAGTGTATATCAACTATCAGAAGGTGGTAGCCTTCATGTTATTGGGTAGTGAGCCTAGGCAGTGGGCCATATACCTTTAACAAGGTTTTGTAAAAGACTCTGAACAGGGTCAGACCTTTAACTAGGTCATTGTACTTGCATTGTAAAGACTTCTCCTAATAGGGCAAAGGAACTTTAACATGTTCATCATACTAGTGCAATATTTGTGGGTACTAATTCCCACCGGGGTTTTCCTTTGATCAATGTTTCCCCGTAATCATATCACTTGTTATGAGTTCTTATGTTAAGCTTCATTAAATGAATGTTTGATTTATGTATAAGTTGCTGAAAAGTATTATATAGACAAAAACTGATTCACCCCCCCTCTCAGTGTTTCTAACAATTGGTATCAGAGCTCTTGTCCTCTAAAAGAAAGTTTAACCACTTGAGGAGATCATGGACTTAGTCGAAGAAAAACATTTGAAAAAGAATCTTGAAGCAGCTCTTGAAGATCTTGATAGATCTGAAAAAGAAAATGAAGAACTTAGACTGAAAGTTGATGGCTCACAAATGCTTATCAAGAAATTAAGAAAAGATTTGAAAGATTGTTCTACAAGTGATTTAGGGAAAATGATCAAAAAGCTCAATGAAGAGAATATGTCTCTGAAAGATAAAATTGAAAATCTAGATGAACAACTAACAGACAGTCAAATTGCTATTGAAGAAAAGATCAAATAAAGAAAACAACTAGATGATGAACTCTTGAAAGAAAAAATGAAATTCTTGGAATTGGAAAATATAAAGAAGAAGTGGGAATCTGAATTAACAGAAGCAAAAGATAAGATTGATAAACTCCACACAAGTTCTAATTCACTTCAAACTCAGCTTATTGCACAAAAGAAAAAAGGTGACACAACTGGTCTTGGATATAGTGTAGCACAAATTGAAATCAATTCATTACAAGCAAGAAAGAAAGCACATGAAGCATCTTCAGAAGCAAAGAAATTTGAAAATGTTGCAGAGATTAAAACAAATCCACCTAAAGGGGAAATCAAGCAAGTTAACAGAACTTGTTATGCATGTAACAAACATGGTCATTTGGCAAGAGATTGCAAAGAGGTAAGACCTTTCAA
>MU224623.1:1376379-1387154 GCA_018584345.1 Thuja plicata
GACAGCTAGTTACCTTCAGTGGGTCTGCCCACCGCCCGCTACCACCGCTGGAGCACCCACCGCCTGCCGTTGGAGCACACACCGCCCGCCGCTGGAGCACCGTCTGCCACCACTAGTGCATAGTTGTACCACCACCACCACACCATCTGACGGGCTCTCAGCCCCCGCCATCCCTCTAGTCCCCTCCGGTGGTCCTATGAATGACCACGTGCCAATACTTCAGCCCCCTGTGCATGCATATGACCATGGGCCTGGTTCCTTCAAGCCCCAGGGGCTAAACCTATATTTTTTGAGGGTGTTTTGACACACCTTGGCTTTTTTGGCTCTATCTGGAGCATATGGAAGCCAATTTTTGACTTCCATATATCGTCAGAAAGCTCTTTTCGATGCGGATGTCTTTGTGTAGGTTATACTATCTTATTTTTCTATCAGACTAGAGTTTTTTCTAGTCAAAGAGGACTCTTATTTTCACCACTTCCAGGCCTCTAAAATGAGCACATGAACTCTATTTTTTTCTCACGAACAGGCATCAGAAAGCTCTTGATGAGCCTGCTTTAGATCTGATCTCCTTTTTTGAAAAATTGACCAGGTATTTTACACATTTTTTCAGTAGCCTTTCTTGCACTGTTTTTGCTTCTAGCTTCTCAATTGCACTAGGGTTTGGTTTCTCTCTCTGTGGGGGGTGTTTTCTTTTTTGAGATATATTACAAGAAGAACTCCAAAACACACAAAACATAAACCCTTCTACATCTTCTATCTAGTTCTAAAAGAAAACATATAATAAAGCAGGCTAAGGTACGACATGGCAGATAAAACATCAGTCAAGCTTCTCACTCCACAAAATTATCATTTGTGGAAGTCCTGTATGACTAGACTTCTTAGGTCACGCGGGCTATGGTCTTGTTTGGATCTTATTTAGCCCATTTTGACTCATCCCTACAAGTTCATGTAGCACAAAAATAAGATGGATGAGGCCATGGGTGTTCTCTCTTTGCATGTTTCAGATAGTTTTCTATTTCACCTTGATAGTTGTGATACTCCTCTTGCGATGTGGGAGAAGTGTCAAACTCTCTTTGGCATCGTGAATGAATTTCAGGTACTTCAAATTGAAGCAGAATTGACATCCATGGATCCTAATACATTCACCTCTATTCAGGATTTCTTAATGAAATTCAAATCTACAAGGTCCCTCTTACATGGTTATGGAAAGAATAAGAGAGATACAGAGTGTATTTATCTGATACTTTCCAAGCTTCATGGTTCTTTTCAGATATTCTCTTCTACATTCCATGCCACCATGGATGCTTTGGGTCTGAGATTCACCATCCCTACCTTTGATGTTTTTTTTGATCGCTTGACTCGTGAGCAAGCCAAATTCTCTCAGCTTGATTCTCTTTGTGGATCATAACACCAAGCCTTGGTTGCCCACCCATCTACAGAGTCTCTGACACCAAATCCAAAGAAGGATTCCACAGGCAGTGAGAGTTCCTCCAAGTCACCTTCTAGATCTGATTCCAAACCCCATCCCAAGTATGGGAAATATTCAAAGTCTGGTGAGTCTTCCTCCAAGACTTATAAGTCCAATAGAGAGCCTTGCAGTTTTTGTGGCAAGGAAGGACATCCAGTTTCTAGGTGTTGGAAATGCTTAGAGGCTTTAGAGGAAGCTATGTAGTAGCATCATATCTCCTCACCTCAACCATCTTCTCCTTCTTCCATGGGGAAGGGACATGTTGTTACTGCATGAGCCTTGTCTTCTAGCGCCACATGGATTATTGATTCAGGTGCTTCTCACCACATGTCTCACTCTCAGCAGCTAGTCACCGCACTTTCCTACAATGATACTTCACATATTTCCATTGGTGACTTTTCTTAGCTTGCAGTTATAGGTTTTGGTACTATCTCATTCCCCAGAGGTTGTCTCCAGGATGTACTTCTTGTTCCTGACATTTCAACACACCTCCTTTCAGTTTTTTAGATTTTCCATTCTGGCTCTGAAAAGACAGTTGAGTTCTCACCACATGATGTGGTTATTCGAGACCTCCATGATCCTAATTTGATTGTGGCTATTGGCGGTGTACATCCTCAGTCTTGCCTATATATTTTTGATGGATTTTCAAGTTCATTTGCTTCTGGTGTCTCTCTTGTGGCACATGTAGATTCAGCGAGCAGACTTTGGCATGAGCATTTTGGCCATGTCAATTACTAATACTTACAGTAGATGAGTACATAGGCACTTGTGAGTGGGCTTCCTTTGATTTCCTATACTGATGGTGTATGTCTAGGTTGTGCCCTTGGAAAACATCACAGGGATCCTTTTCCTATAGGTTGTTCCACTCATGCAAAGGCACCTTTGGATCTTGTACACAATGATGTCATGTCTTTTCTGACTCCTTTTTTAGGGGCTCACTATGTGCTCACTTACATTAATGACTTATCCCACCATACTTGGGTATATTTTCTCAAGTACAAATCTGATGTCTTTGATACCTTTTGTTCTTTTAAGACATTTGTGGAGAAACAATCTGGTCATTCTATCAGGAGGATACGCACCAACAATGGGGGGAATATGTGAATCAGGCTTTCAGATAATTTTGTACTGAGCATGGTTTACAACATCAGTTGACAATTCCACACACCCCTCAGCAGAATGGTGTTGCTGAGAGAAAGAACCAAACTTTATGGGAGATGGAAAATTGTATTTTTCAATCACAGACTATGCAACCTTCTTATTGGGCTGAGGCAATCAATTGTGCCAATTATATTCATAATTAGATGTCTCATAAGGCATTGTGACACATGACTCCTGAGGAGGCTTGGTCTCAGATCAAGCCTGATGTTTCCACCTTTCGAGTATTTGGTAGTGCGGCTTGGGAATTTATTCTAGATGCTCAATGGTGAGCCATGGAAAGGAAGATCCAACCACTCACTTTTGTTGGCTACTATGAGGATGTCAAGGCATACAAGTTGTTTGATCCTGATTCCAGAGAGGTCTTATTTCAATAGGATGTCAAGTATGATGAGCGCTATCCTCTGATGGATTCTCCATCACCAGCTTCTCCCTCACTATATACTACTCCTTCATCTCTTATGGATCCTTTTTCTCTTGATGATGATGCTGCTAATACACCATCACCACCTACTCCACTTTTTCCCCAGTGAGCTCATGTTACAGTTGATGCAGCAAGTTCTTTGGCTGGTAATCCTATAGATAAACATCGTACTCATGCTCAGACATCTGGTTCTAGCCTTCTGATTCATGCCATTTCAGATGACCCTCAGAAGTTTTCAGAGGCAACAAGTCACATGGAGTGGGATATGGCTAAGGATGAGGATTATTCTTCCTTGATGAATAATCATACATGGGATTTGTGTGCTCTTCTGAAAGGAAGGAAGTTGGTTCGGTGTCGATGGTTGTACCATACCAAATATGCTAGTGATGGTTCTATTGATAAGTATAAGGCTCGTCTTGTTGCAAAGGGGCTTTCTCAGGTGGAGGGTATTGATTACTCCAAGACCTTTTCTCCTGTTGCTAAGATGAATTCTATTCACCTTGTACTTTCACTTGCAGCTTCACAGGGGTGGACAGTTTATTAGATGGATGTGAAGAGTGCTTTCTTGCATGGAGACCTCCAGGAGGAGATCTATATGGAGAAACCCCTGGGGTATGTGCAGGAATTTTCCTTAGTTTGTAGGATTTTATGTTCATTATATGGTCTCAAACAAGCCCCTTAGGCTTGGTATGAGAAGATGGACTCTTTCTTTCTCTCTATCCAGTATATCCGTTGCCACTCTAACCATACAATGTATCTTCAGCGTCAAGGGATTGAGATTGTCATACTTGTGCTCTATGTTGATGATCTTCTCATCATAGGTAGGTCATCCTCCATGATTAAGGATATCCAGTGTGCATTGATGGAGAGATTTGAGATGATAGATCTTGGTCTTCTGCATTAGTTTTTGGGCCTACAGATTATACAGTCTTCCGATGGGATTTCACTCCATCAATAGAAGTATTCTCTTGACATGCTTCATAGATTTGATATGCTTGGGTGGAATCCTGCACCTAGACCATTTTAGTTAGGAGTTGAGTTGTCTTCCACATGTCTTACACCTTCAATGGATTCCACCTTGTACCGACAATTGATTGGTAGCTTGTTGTATTTGACACACACTTGTCTTGATCTTTCCTTTGTAGTTGGACTTGTCTCTAGGTTCTCCCATGATCCTCATGAGAGCCATTGGCAAGCTACCAAATGTATTTTGCGGTATATTCAAGGCACTACACATTTTGGCATTCACTACACATCAGGCTCACCACACATCATTGGCTTCACTGACTCCGATTGGGCTGGTGATGCTCAAGATCAGAAGTCTACTTCTAGCTTTGTTTTTTTCCTTGGTTCTATTCCTATCACATGGTCATGCAAGAAGCAGACTGCCACTGCATTATCATCTACAGAGGCTGAGTACCAAGCAACAGTGTTATCTAGTCAGGAGATTTTATGGCTTCGACAGTCTATGACTGAGTTTGGGTTTCCCCTTGATAGTCCCACTATCCTTTGGTGTGACAATCAGAGTGCCATACACATTCCTTGTAACCCCATGAAGCATCATCGCACCAAACACATTGAGATCCACATGCACTTCATCAGACAGTTGATTGAGGATGGTGCTCTCACCTTGGAGTACATACCCATAGAGTATCAGGTTGTAGACATCTTCACTAAACCTTTGGCCTCTCCACATTACCTCCAATTGTGTGCTATGCTACAGGTGAAGGAAGTTTTCCTTGGGGGGTCTTAGTGAAGAGAGAGGCCTTCCTTCCTTCATGTTTCTTTTCTGCTTCATCTTTTTTGTTATCTCTTTTTGGAGAAGAGTTTTTTCCCATGTGGTTTTCTCTATTTCTCCACTTTACAAAGATTTGGTTGTAATTGGGTACCTGATTAGGCCTTGTTGTCAGGACCCAATTTTACTACTTTCAGTAGTTGTTTCTAGGTTTTAGCTTCTCCCTAAGTTTAGCTTAAGGGGGGGTGGTAGAGTAAAAAAGTATCTTATGTTCACTTATTAATTAAATCATTATTGATTTAATTGATTAAAGTCACCTCTTTACTTCTTATTCACTTAAGCTAAACTTTAGGAATGTAATAATTAAATCCTTACTAATTATTCATGCAACCTAGGTTTCTCCACCATCTTGGTGCTCGATCTCCTTTATAAGGATTGATCCCTTTATATTTTTCATACTCTCTTTGAATGAACATTTTGTCTTTTAGAACATTTTCATCTCCAAGCTTCTCTTTTGTGACAGATTTTTTGCATGTAGCGGATCTTCGTGGTTGAATTCTATGAATTCTAACACAGAATGTTTCCCTTCATCGATTCAGTATAGAAATTGAGTGCTATACCAAAATGATGCAGAGAAAATTCTGCACCCTCCATTCCAGTGAAGAGAGAAATGCCATTGATACCCTTTGGATAAAGAGGATTGATACCACTTCTACCATCCTTTAAAAGATTGGTTTTAAAGTTAAACCTGAACTACGATGTCTCTGCAAGTTATGTAGGCAAGGCCATCTATGATGAGCCCTTAAGGCATTAGGTCTGTCCCTTAGGTCTTGTACTTTTGAGTTCTTCCTTGATCTTTCCATCCCTTACCAATATTTTACATATTTTGCATCTCTTTATGATACTAGTTTTAAATACGTTATGATTGATTTAGCTAAGTTATTGATGTAGCTTATCTTACGATCTTGTATGTAATAAACTATGAATTTTATATCTTGCATCTAGTTGTGTAGCTATATATACAGGTGTAGGAAATAGAGAGGCAAGGAGAAGTGTATGGCTTGACTATGCACATGCATAATTGTAGATGAGGATCAGTAATAGGGTGCCATGAATTGCTTAGATCCTTTGGATATAACCCCATCTTGACCTTCCTTGCAGGTTTTGGATCATATAGGAGCATACTAGATTCAACCCCAGGTCAACACTTCAATGACATCAGGTAGTGATGCAAAATTTACTGTCTATAGTCATTGTAGCAGCATCAGGTGCCAAATTTAGCACAATATGATCACTAGACATGTCTGTATGTCTTCTACTTTTAAGTTGCACTATTTTTGTTCTTGTTTTATTTGTTGGGTGATCCTTGCTATCCAAATTATACCAATAATTTTATAAGAGATTTTCCCTTTTTACTTTAACCTAAACAAACTTTCAGGAAAAATTCCAGCTGAACTCTTCAGCGAGAAGATGAATCCATCAAGAAAAAGGGGTATAATGCATTCAAGGAAAAGGCTTTGGAGGCTGCTAAGTATTTTGTACACCTTTTTCTTGGTAATTTGAAGAATCAATGGAAACTTACAATCCTAAACAATTAGTATACCATTGATGGCTTCATAATTATTAAGTGAAAGGGAGTTCTCTGATCCGAAACCCCCTTTGGTGACAATCCTATGTAGTTCCATGCAACGCCGGTGGTTTATAAAACATTCTTCTATGGTTGTTTCAAATTTTATAAACAACCAGGAGAACATATGGTGTTAGAAGGCCCAGATGGGCAGAAACTCAATGGTACAATTATGGTCTTATAAAGATAAACTGATACTGGAATTTCAACAAGGCTAGGAAAAGTTTGTGCAAAATTATGTACTGAACACTAGAAAATTCCCCATCTTTAGTTCAGAATTATGCACAAACTTTTCCCAATCTTGCTAAAATTCTAGTTCCACTTTATCTATACAAGACCCTAATTGTACATTGAATTTATGCCCATCTGGGGCCATCTAACACTATATATTCTACGTAGCTACACGTGCATTCTTGATTCAGAGTGGGAAAATCTTATTTTGGAGGAGGGAGAGAATCCAAACACATAAAGAACATGCACATAAAAATGATAGCTAGGAAACATAAATATAGATATCACAACAGTTGAGAAACATAAATGTAGATATTATAGTCACAATTGTTTGGAGACAACATAATTTAGTGGTATACCCAGATGATGCAACGCAACCTCTACTCCTCCAGTTCAAAGTTGGCACTACACGATCAAAAAACCATAGATAAGGAAAAAATTTAGAGAGCGGAGGTATATTATTTCAGTCGTTATGGCCCTCCTCCACTCTCTAAATTTATTCCTTATCTATGGTTTTTGGATTGTGCAGTGCCAAATTAGAACTGGAGGAGTAGTGGTTGCATTGCATCATCTGGGTATACCATTGAATTATGTTGTGTCTCCAAAAAAATTTGACCATGATGCCTACATTTATGTTTCTCAGCTGTTGTGTCCAAGGATCCCTTATGACCCTTTATGACCCTTTACAATCCCTAAGAATACATCTTAGAGATCTTAAAGTGTCGTAAAGGGTCATAAGAGTGTCCTAGGAGGGACCAGATGAGCTTCCACCTTCATGTGGTTGGCCTTTTTAAGTAGAGAATGTTAAAATATTCTCAAAACAAAGAGAAGCTTAAAATATATATTTTTAACAATATTTCACACCGTCGCAATGCCCAATTTGGTGGTAAACTATAAGGTGAAAAACAAAAGTACTGCCACATCCATTGAAGTGGGGATGGAATTATGTACATCTAAAGACTTAAAGACATAAATAACACATTATTTAGACAATTAGTGGGGATTCTTATTTGTTTAACTATAACTATGAAGAAATTGTATAAGTTTTGTTACCATTGATGATTTGAATCAAAATTTGTGACTCATTATTAGGAAAGAATAAATATTATCACACTTCATGATCTACCATAAGGGATTACATTATGTAAAGGAAAATAGAAATTTACCTTTGTGTGAAAGGTTTTTATTGCGGTGGCCTTTGATTCATTCTTTGATTGAAACAATATTTAATTGCCCATTCTTGATTCTAGGGTCAACATGCTCTCTCACTAAAACCTTGAGTTTCCTCATTTAACCCTCTCATTGAGTCTTTTAATTTCTTGCATGTGAGTTTGGATTCACCTCTCGAATCTTCCAATTAATGAAATTGACTCCCTTTACAGAATCAGTTGTTCTTAACATCATTGCTATTTTTATCTGTCAGATGGGGTGATGGTCTAGATGTGTTCAGTGCTTTGATGAATGAAATTTAATGCCACCTTATGGAACAAATCCTCCCTATGCTGCTATGTATCCATCTGGAGGAATTTATGGCCATCCATTAGTACCTTCTATAAGTTCTAATACCTTGAGTTTTGTCATTCTTGTCTTTTCAAATATTTGATCCATATAATTTGAAAGTATGCATCTGTCTATGTGATTTTTCTTTCCAGGTAAGTCAATAATGAAGGAGATGGTCACTCCCTTTTGTTACCTAGAGTTTAGCATGTATTTTTGGATATTTTTATTGTGGACATATGGCTTATTTTACTATCCTAATTTTCTAACATTGTGGTCTTGATTGCAACTTTAGGGTGCACACACATTCACTCAATATGGAATCCCATCAAATGGAAATCCTACAAATGTCGTAATGGTAATTACTAAAATATTGTAGGAAGTAATTATATGGAAAATGATCATAAGAATTTTTAGCACTCAGTTTTTAATGTTTTAATATTTTAAGAAATGTTTTGAATGGAAATTTGATATCTACTTTCTGTGGACAGACTTCAATTGCACAAAACATGGATGCAGAGCCAAAGTCCTTGGGAGGTAAGGGATGAAATTCAATGAAGAGGGTAAAAGGAAGTTTGGGAAAGCTCGAAATAGTTACAAGTAAAGGAGAGGGTGGAAAAGAAGCACCTGGTATTACAAATGGTGCCTTCTCACAGAGGTAGATATTCAAGGCTGCTAAATTTGATAAACTTATTAAACTTTAATAATTAGTGGGAAGGTCTAGCTGGATGCTGCTTAGATAAATTAGTTTCTATTCTAGGCAACTCCCATTTTCTTACCTTCTTATGTTTATAACTTAAATGTTAGTGATCTCAATAGAACTGGTAGTTTCAATGGGGATAGTGGTAGTGAAGGTTCAAGTGAAGGTAGTGAGGTGGGCAATTTACTAAATGTAAGAAAATTTGTTCTGTATTTCTTGTACAAAAATGTATGGATGTTCTCATTATTTTCTCTCTTTTTTGGGTTACTTTCACAAATACTCTTGTGATGTTATGTATTATTTTACAAAGATGTATTATTTTATGGATATGTCTCAGAGGTTGGAAACTAGGAGGAAAAGAAGCTTTGAATCACTAACCATGAATGGTATGCTTATTTCTAAATTTAATTTAATTATTTCATTTTAGGCACTTGATGTCTTTTCACGAATCCTACTTGTACTTATCAGACAGTCACAGTCTTCTAGTTTTTGGATGAACTAATTTGGTACTTATGGATAGTCATAGTCTTCTAGTCCTTGTGGGAGGCACTTAACTATGCTACAATTGAGGCATACATATCTTACATCTTGTGAGATTTAAACTTGTGATTTCTATTTCAAGAATATCAGGTTTACTTTCATAAATTCACTTAACTCATTTATGTTTCCAACATGTTTTTATGTTTCCCATTTTAGGAGACCCAACTTCTAGAGGACAAAAAATTTTATTCAGGAGTTTGATTGACAAATTGTTTGAAGCACCAACAAGATCATGATGTGCTCTATCAAGCTATAACCCACTATGCTGGTTATGACCACTTCCAGGTCCATCAGAAGCCTCTAAGGCCTTAACAATTAACTTTGAAACTTTCAAATGAAACCATCAAAGGTGGAAACTTTATATCTTTAAATTTAGAAATGATTCTTGCGATGAAAATTTACCAGCATTCTTATCTAGCCAATTCATAGCTTTGAAGAAAATCTTGGATTAATCTGTGCTCAAAAGTAAACTTACTATAATAGTAGCCTTATGTAAATGTAAGGTTGAGACACAAATTTCCACACTAAAAAAGTGTCTAGGTCACTCTTTCTCTCCTTTGTTTTGGTTAAATTTTGACTATCTTAATATATTGTCTTAGTTTCTTAGTGATCTCACAATTGTATCCCATGTTTTTGCTAAGTTGGATCAAATTTCTCAAGTTTTATTGTTATGTGTGTAATTTGTACTTGAGCTTAATGTTAACCCCTAGATTGCGATCCTCTCAAGTATAACATTTAGTGTCAATGTTTAAGTTTTTTTTTGCATTGTTGTATATTCACTGGCATGAGATTGCATAAGTTATTATATGTGTTCTTCTGGATTTAGATGTTTTTCATTTTTTTTGTTATTCATTTTGTTGCATAGGACTATTGAATACGAAATAGGGCTCCCCTTCATTGGGCCTTCACGATACACATTGCAGGCCCTCTTCCACCATACATGGATATCTGGTCATATAACACACACTCTCATAGCCTTCTAACTCCAACTCTCTGACATAGAAAACCCATTGCGCAGTTGCCTCCCACCTCGGGACTAGGTACTCTGCTTCCCTAGTATTCAGGTCATGAACAACTCCCCTAGAGCCATCCCCAGCATTGGCCCAGCTACTCTGCTTCACTGAGATCAGGACCATGAGCATGCACCCACCAGAAAACCTCACCACATTCTGATAAGGTGAGGCTACTCCATTTCACCTCTATATATCCGTAGATACCTCATGCTTACCGCAAGACATGAGAGAAGGCCTACTTTGTGTAATTCATCCCTCTTGAGGGGGTTGGCCATGGAAGCCTTCCTAGTGCACCCGAGGCACTTACCCTCTGATGTTACTCCTCAGACCCACACTAGGTGAGACCTACACCACAACTGTGTGCCCAGCTTCCAAGTGACAC
>MU224623.1:1389312-1405784 GCA_018584345.1 Thuja plicata
AGTCACAGTCTTCTAGTTTTTGGATGAACTAATTTGGTAATACCAATTGTTTTATATTTATTTGGCCAACTGCTAATGAAATTATCCCAAATAAAGCACATGAAATCATGGTTCCAAAATAAGTAAAACCACAATTACTGAAAATAGCGACACTTGGACACTAAACTCTTAAAAACTCTAAATCGATGCTAAAAACATGCATGCAACATTGAGCCATCGGCAATTGCCAATGGCTCGATGCCGCATGTATAGAAAATTTGTCGCATATCTATCATAATTTTGACACTAATTTTGCAATGCCTAGGTGTCGTAATAGTGACAGATAAAATGTAACAACATGATAAACATGATAGCCGGCTCGTATTGTGACACCTAGATGTCACTTTTTGCAGACGTGCGACAAATTTGCTATACATGCGATGTCAGGCCGTCAGACAATTACCGATGACTCGACGTCGCATGTAGAGAAAATTTGTCGCATGTCTGAAAAAGTGACAGATAACATGTGACACCTACGTGTCTTAATACAGATAGACAAGATGTGACACGTATGTGTCGTAATAGCGACAGATAAGATGTGACGCCTACGTGTCATAATAGAAATAGCTAAAATATGTAATGATAGCATGGTAACCATCATAACTATCTCATATTGCAACGGTTAGTACCATCACAATAATGACAGATGGTATAGCCATTGTTAATTATGACACCAAAACTGCAACACTGGTCTCTGTCACTAGGCCGACGGGACAGTGTCGAAAAAGCAATGCATAGCCATCGAAAAGAGGTCTCAAATGTACTAGTGTGCACACATAACACATAAATTTTAACGTGGAAACCCTGTTAAGGGAAAAACTACTGGGACCGGCACCCTAAATTTTCACTCTTCTAAAGTGAGCCCTGTTAGGAGCCAACCCTGTTAAAGGTTACAAACACACTATTAAGTGCAACCTTGTTAGAGGATTTTATACATAGAGGTCGTCACTTAGTATCAGACATCTATTGCTACCATCCTTGAATCAGCCTCCTTCTTAGACTGTCAATAGGTATCGGGCAAGTCCAATGCTACTTTCATGAATCAACCTTTTTGGCACTCCTTGAGATGTACCTCAATATATAAAAGATTGTTAAGTCATGCTTGGTTAAGAGACTTGATGCTTCAATGGTTAAACTAAAACATTATGACCTGTTCATATTGCAACTTGAATTGTAGATTTTCAGATCTATTTAAGTACGTTACCTCTCTAACCAATGTATCAATTCAATCCTTGTGCTCCACACTTTCTACTCTGTGATGTTGTGCTCACTGTTCGTCGGTATCTATAGAATTCCTTAGCTCTTCCTTCAGCTTGTTTGATCAGCACTGCATGAAGTTTTAATTCATCAATTTCTCTTCAGCATCCTCTTTCTATTCACTCCCCTTAATCCCATTCGTAAATGAATTAAGCTTGTCTCTTATATAGACATAATATTCATTATTTCTTGGTTCTTGATTCTTGGCCGTGTTATAAACAATCCAGACAATTAGATTTAAAGCATAACTCATGATTTGTCTCATAGATATCTTCTTTCCAATTGTACAAATCATCTTTAAATCAATCACTTATCTCTGGTCGAATAAAACAAAGTAGACAACTAGCTAAGTCTATATTTAGCTCTTCCAGCTAGATATTTTGTCATTTTCTAAACTCTCTATTATGTTGGTCACCACTATAGTTAGTTGTCAATGACAACTGACTGATCCATTGGTGAGACTCCAGTTAGCTTTGTGATCTTCGTCCGTTAGGCATCATTGGAATCTTACTCGTCAGGCAACTCTATATCTTTGGTCGTCAGGCACTTTGATTCTTTATCTTTTCAGGCAACCTTCTGACTTTGCTCATCAGGTATTCTATGGTTTTTATTTGTCATAAAATACTATGCTTTTGATCATCAGGTATCACTATGACTATTTCTTCTTTTCTCCATCTGACGATGTGCACTCTGTCGGTGTTGTTTGTCACTTAGTGAATACTTGACTTTTATGCATTGCTGAAAGCATAAATTTGGTTCCTTTGGTTCTCTGAAGTCTTTGGCATTATGTACATGACTGTATAAATGATATCAAGTTAACATCAATGAAAATATAGTCCATTAACTGATTTAATGACCTGCATTATCTTCAACTTAACATTATCAAACATTCAATCAGTTACATGTCATCATAACATATTCATGAAGAAAAAGCCCGAGTTTCACATGTTGAAAAGAAATATGAATGGATGATAGATAGTGGTTGTTCACATCATATGACTGGTGATAGAAAAAAGTTTATTTAGCTAACTAAATATGATGGTGGTGTAGTTAGATTTGGTGACAATACTCCTAAGTTTATCATTGGAGTGGGATCGATTTCTCTTGATGGTAAAACTAATACTGATGATGTGTTACTTGTTGATAGACTTAAGCATAATTTGTTGAGTGTTGGATAGCTTGTTGGAAAAGGTTATCATTTGAAGTTCAATAATGGGAATGTTCTATCAGAAGTAAGATGAGAGATCTGATAGCATCTGGTACTAAGTCAAGAGGTATTTTTTATTTATTTGAACACTACAAAATTTTCTTGTTTTTTTGTGAAGGTTGATGACAATTGGTTATCGCATAGAAGATTCTATCATGTAAATATTGATAACATTGTAAAAGAAAGTATGACTAATGATGTTAGAGATCTACCAAAGATTGTGAAACCTGCTAACACCATGTGTAGAGAATGTGTGATGGGGAAACAAACTAGAAGCATTTTTAAAAGAAAATCTTATTCAGCAAAAGGGAAGTTGGATCTCGTGCATACAAATATGTGTGGTCCTACAAGAACAAGATCTTACTATGGTGAAATGTATTTCATAATTTTTTTTTATGAATTTTCAAGGATGATATGTGTTACATATCTTAGAGAGAAATATGAGGCTTTTGACAAATTCAAGATATTCAAAGAAAAAGTTGAGAATGAATAAGGTTTGAAGATAAAATGTTTAAGATCAGATAGAGGTGGAGAATTTACTTCAGATTTGTTCAATACCTACTGCAAAGAGAATGGAATATACATACAAACATATGCTCCTATGACACCACAACATAATAAGATTGCAGAGCAAAGAAAAAAAAACTATATTAGATGTTGCTAGAACTATGTTGCTTGAAGGAAATGTGTCGCATGTTCATTGGAGAGAAGTTGTTGGTACTATTGTTTACACTTTAAATAGAATTCATATCAGAGAAGGTACTAATAATACTCCTTATGAACTATGGTTTAACCATGCTTCTACTGTAAAATATTTCAGAATATTTGGTAGTAGATGCTATATCAAAAGAGATGATGAGATAGGAAATTTTGATGCTAGAAGTGATGAGGGAATCTTCCTCGGTTATTCCACTAAGAGAAAAGCTTATAAATGTTTTAACCTAAGATTGAGGAAAACGATTGAAAGTTCTAATGTGAGGATTGATGAGAAGTTTCAGATTTAGGAAAGAATATATGACTGTAGCCAGACTACAGAGAACAAGGAGGTTACCGCAAATCAAGAAGAACCTTTTGAGGTTTATCATGAGATTGAGGGATGCCTGAATGATTCAAATGATCCTACTGAAATTCCAAAAACACCAAGGTATGTTAAGAAGAACTATCCTAAAAATCAAATTATTGGCAATGCAAATAAAGGCATGATAACAAGACCTAGATTAAGAGATTAAATTTGTTTGATTTCTCAAGTTGAACCAAAAACTACTGATGAGGCATCTAGAGATGAATCTTGGACTAAAGCTATGAAAGAAGAATTGGAACAGAAGAAAAATAACACTTGGGAATTGGTTTCTAGACCTAAAGATAAGAATATTATAGGGACTAAATGGGTTTTCATAAACAAAATGAATAAAGAAGCAATGGATGCAAGGAATAAGGCAAGACTAGTTTGTAAAGGATCCTCACAACAAGAAGGCATAGAATTTGAAGAAACATTTTCTCATATTGCAAGGATTGAGGCAATAAGATTATTTTTTGCTTATTCTGCACATAAAGACTTTAAATTTTATCGGATGGATGTGAAATCTGCATTTCTAAATGGAGATCTAGAGGAGGAAGTATATATTGAAAAACTTGATGGATTTCCTCTAATAAATGATGAGGACATGGTTTGAAAATTAAAGAAGGCTTTGTATGGACTAAAACAAGCACCTAGAGAATGATATGCTAGATTGGACAGGTATTTACTTCATCTTGGTTTTAGAAAAAGGTAATGCAGACAGTAATTTGTACTTAAGGACTAGTGAAGATGGAATTTTAATAGTTGAAGTTTTTGTAGATGATATCATTTTTGGAGGTAATGATGGAATGAGTAAAAAGTTCTCTAAAGAAATGGAAAATGAATTTTAGATGTCTATGGTTGGTGAAATGAAATTTTTCCTTGGACTACAAATCAATCATAACAAGAATGGTATTTTTATTATCAAATCAAGTATCTTAAATAAATGTTGAAAATGTTTGGAATGGAAGATTGTAAGCCTATTGGAACACCTATGGTTACTAGTTACAAGCTTACTAATGATGAATCTTAGAGTGTTTTTAGACAAAGTCCAAATCTATGATTGGAGGCCTACAATATCTGACTCACACTAGACCAGATATTGCTAATGCAGTTGGAATTATGGAAAGATATCAAGAAGATCTTAAAGAGACTCACCTTGTTTCTATAAAAAGAATATTTAGATATCTGAAAGGAACATTGGAATATGGCTTATGGTATAAAAAAATATGATGATTTTATTTTACATGCTTATATTGATGCTAATTGGGCAAGAAATGTTGATGACAGAAAGAGTACAAGTGGTGGTGCATTTTTTCTTGGGAAAAGATTGGTTTCTTGGCTAAGTAAGAAGCATGATTGTATAGCTTAGTCTACTACTGAATCAGAGTTTGTTGCTACTATTATAAATTGCACATAGATTGTTTGGATGAAGAAAATTGAAGAAAAATGGGATAACTTTTGATGAGCCAATGGTTATTCATTATGATAACACTAGTATAGTCAATACGTTAAAGAATCCAGTTGTACATTTGAAGACTAAACATATTTCAATTAAGTATCATTTCTTGAGAGACAAGGTTGGAGAGAAGGAGATTAAATTGGAGTATGTCAGCACAAAGAAAAAAATAGAAGATATATTTACAAAACCTTTTTCCAAAAGATGCCTTTGAGTATCTCAGAGGTATGCTTGGGGTGAGAGCTCCTCATAGCGAGAATTAATTAATTTAGGAATGCATCAGTCCAATGGATTTCAGAGCTATATCATTTTTTGGACTTGATGCATGGGTCTACTCCTCAAGGGGAGTGATCACAGGAACAATATATAACACATTTGGTTGACTAAGAACTTGGTTGTTGCAGACATGAAGATTTGAAAAAGCTATACCTTGTAGAGGAAAGATGTTCAGAAGTTAAGTAATGACACCTTTTTCTATTAATTTCAAAGGGGGAGAGATCCTATGAAGAAAGACTATGGAAAATCCCTATTGCTTGAGGGAGAGATGTGAAGAGGATATAAGAAGATTGTATTGAGATAGGTACTTTTTGGACTGATGGATTTTCTCATATGTTTCCATCAATGCAAAATGGGGAGATTGTTGGAATTGGTTTCTATTGTAGTTGTTGGCATTCATGTTTTGTCACTAATTTTAACATATGTTTCTAATGAGACAAATAGACTGGTTATCACTAGTGTATGGATGACTAACAGAAGTGTACAAGCACTAAAAAATGTTTCACTATATGTTAAGATGGGGATGTGTACATGGATAAGATTTGATCTTATATCTAAGGTCACTTGAGTTTATGTTTCTATTTATTTGAGTTACAACAATTTTGGTGAAGACTATTTGTAGTATAGGACCTGTCGATGGTACACCTCTTTTGGGAGGTGAGACCTATGCACTTGTGGGCCCACTCTACATACCTCTTTGAAGAGGTGGAACCTGTG
Organism: Thuja plicata; assembly: GCA_018584345.1. NCBI lineage: Eukaryota > Viridiplantae > Streptophyta > Pinopsida > Cupressales > Cupressaceae > Thuja > Thuja plicata. The sequence goes on from MU224623.1 coordinate 1,395,325, forward strand.
CCACTATCATAAAAAATTACTACAAGCTAATTAGAATCTGTGTGGATGCACGCCTATGTGTGGAAGCAGGCCCAAATGAAGAAGAGGGCATCTAATCGGACAATAATACATGTGCTGAAGAAACAACAAGAGGAACCTATGATACAACATAAATTTGTGTTGTAGAAACAACAGGAGGCACCTATGCAGAAGATGGAACCTGATAAAAACTAGGCTATGAGGGACCTGTGAACCTCACTCTAACCTATCTCTACTCTCCAGTGATACTACTACCTACATAACTACCATCCCTAGCATGATCTATGCTCGCTCTCTACCCTGATCCCTAGCATAATCTCTACCCTAGTCTCTTGCCACTCCACCTCTATCATGTCTCCCTACAATAGGAATCCTCCCTCCATCTCCATCTCCATATCCATCTCCATCTCCATCATCATCCCCAATATCTATCATAGCAAGAACTACCTCAATAGGAGTTGTAAGCCAAGGAAATGGTTGTTGTGAAAAATACAGTGAATACTCTGCAATCATCCCCGCATCAATGACATCAGGAGCATAATCCTACTGCATAGGTACTAATCGATGATGATCATGGATGACCGTATCATATCTTAGTCCAAGACCCCACTATGACTCCTTGTCTTAGGTCCGTGCATATGTAGCTACAACCTACAACACAGTCTGTGCCATCCCAAACTATCTCAAAACACATGTTACAAAAATCTTCTCTATAGCATATGGGGTATGCCCAATAAGCTATCTCTCAGTACACACATAGGGAATCTCTTGAGAATTGATTCTCCACTCATCACAGTTCAAATACATATGTCATGCTACTACTTTCATAAGGTAAAAGTACAAACCTGTGTCACACTTTTATAAAGGAAAATGCTAATAGCACCAAAAGTGTTCAACTTCAACGACATAAAAGTGATATTTTTGTTTGGAATTTGAAGATGATGTAAATTGATGAAATGTGTAAAATTGGATGAAGTTTATGCCTATTATTTTTTTTTTAAAATTGAACAAGAATTAATATATTTTTTAATTTTTAAATTCTATTTTTCAATTGCTGAAAAATGCTAAAAATCTGGGGGTCTAGTTCCCACCAAAATAATATATGCAAACAATATTTTTTTCCTCTAATTTCAAAATATCTTTTGCATGAAATATATAGGTAATGCAATAAAAAATAAAGATTTGTTTTCGATGTATATTTTCTCTGTTATAACTATTCAAAGTTCGAGTTACCCAAAATCAATAGTTTTTGTCTCCCGCCTAATTTGCCCTAGAAAATCTACACCATTTAGAAAACAAATTATATATTCTTCAAGAGGACTATCTCCTATAGTGTTAAATTTAAATTTTAAATTTTTTTGACATTATTTGCTTTTTTTTTTATTTTTTCTTTTTGAAGTAGCGTGTTCTCGAATGTTAAAATACCTACTTGCTGTATTTTCAAATTATAATACATTAGATGTAATCAAAACACTATAAAATTATATGAACATAATATTTACTCCAAGGTATACAAAAGCATATTTTTAGTTTTTAAAAAAATTTGAATTTTCATGGGGAAATAAGTTGCAAAATTGAACAATTCTACAAATTTTGCTTGTTTGGCTGCCACATAGATACTTTAGGCCAAAACTAGTTTGGGTGGAACTAGTTCAACCGAACCAGGTTCAACCAAAACTATGGCTATGGACAATCAATAACACTCTCGTGGATGAGCTCTCCCCTTAAGCCTCATATATTAGATGATTTTTTTTTAAATAAGAAAATAACTAAAATGATTTAATGCGAATTAGTAAATGATTTTTCAAATAAAATTATTTTTTTTCAAAGTTTTAAAGGCATACTTTTTGCGTTAAAGGGAAACCATGAATAAATATTACCAATGAGGTTTTTTTTTGCAAATTAATTTTTTACTTTTCTTTTTTTTGGTGTTTTTAATAAATGCATTATTTAATTAGTACTTGAATTATGTGTTAGGAATAACAGTCCACAAGAACAACTAAGAGGGGCGTGAATAACTTGTGATAAAAAATATTAAACTTTAAACTTTATAAACCAAAACTTCAATGCAAATGATAACACAATAAATGCCAACACAATAACACAATACTTGTCAAGGAAACCCTGTAAAAGGTAAAAACCTAATGGGAATTAACACCCATAAATGATGCACTAAGAGTATAGTATCCCTATTAAAATATTTAGCCCTGTTAGTAGATTATTACAACATTATATTACATACTCCCTGTTAAAGGACATACCCTGTTAGGAGTCAAGAGTAACAGTGGGCTCACTGCCTAGGCACACTACCCAAAGAAGGTTAATGCCACCCTCAAGGATTTATAATTTGAACAAGTGTATATAGAAAATATACAATCGCGTGAACTATCTGATAACAACTATCTTTTCTTGGTTAGTTCCAATGAAGTATTCTTATCACAAACTCTGCTGTACATCTAGCAGCCAAACAAGCCTCACAACTTTCACACTTCTCTGCCTTTTCAATCTCTACCACATCTTTCCAAAAGAAAAGATCTCTCATATTGACCCTATTACAATAATTCATTAGGTCATCTAATTAAGCTTTCCCAATACACAAATAATTAATTAGGTCGACCAATTAGGCTTTCCCAATATACAAATAATTGTTTAACCCCTTGCTAAGATACACATAGTACCTATAACAAGTAAAAATAAATTAAAATACATCAGTTATACTCCAAGATCTATAATTCATGCTATCAATTCATAATACACACTACATGTCTGAAGTTGGCCACCAAATAGGTCTCCTCCAGAATACACGCCACAACTGACATCACCAATACTCTCACAACTATCAATCAACAATAAACATTCCTCAATGTGTCCTCTGTCATCACATAAGCTCGCATACCATAAAACATCTTTGCCTATAAGATATACACAAATTATAGAGACTTGCTTTGTCAAGCATCACTGTCATAGTCCAGAAACCAGTCTTCACTGAAACATCTGTAACATCACCAATATGTAATATTAAGTCAAGCGACCTTAGGAATAAGTTCATCACAAATCCTTCTTCATATCCTTATCTTTGATCATTCTGAATCATCTATATAGTGTTCGTACACTTCTATCAATCAAGTAACCAGTCTGTTCTCTCCACAGAAACATATGTTGACAATAGTGAAAAAACATGAATATCAACAGTGTAAATAGAACCCAAATCTGATATCATACCACAATTTCCTCTTTTGGCATTGATGGTAACATATGGGAAAATTCATCAACCAGAAAAGTACTCTCTCTCTCTCAATATCCTCAACACAAATCTCCCCAAAATAGTAGGGATTTTCACATAGAATCTTTCCCCATTTGTAAACAATGGCAAAGGGTGCCATAACTCATCTATAATATTTTGTAAGGTGTATCTTTTTCAAATCTTCATGTATAACATCCAGGTGCAAATTCAACCAAATGTGCTCCATAGTGTTCCTGCGATCACTCCCCCTAAGGAGTAGATCTATACATCAAGTCCAGACAATGATGTAGCTCTAAAACCCACTGGACTGATGCATGTATGCATCAATTAATTATCATTGGGAGGGGTTCTCAGCCAAAGCATGCTTCTAAGATATTCAAAAGCATCTTTTGGCAAAGGTTTCGTAAACATATCTACTGTATGTTCCTTTGTGCTATATACTCCAGTCTAATATCTTTCTTTGCTACCTTCTCCCTCAAGAAATGATACTTAAAAGAAATATGTTTAGTCTTTGAATGCTTACAGGATTCTTTGACATATTCACTGTGCTAGTGTTATCACAATGGATAACTATTGGCTCATCAAAAATTATTCCAATGTCCTTCAGCATTTGTTTCATACAAACAACTTGTGTACAATTTATTATAGTAGCAACATACTTTAATTTAATAGTAGACTGAGAAATGCAATCCTACTTCTTACTTAGACAAGAAACCATCCTTTTCCCAAGGAAAAATGCTCCACCACTTGTACTCTTTCTATCATCCACATTACCTACCCAATCAACATTAGTGTAAGCCTATAAAATAAAATTATCTGATTTTTCATACCACAATCCATATTCTATTGTTATTTTCAAGTATCTAAAAATTCTTTACACAACAACAAGGTGTGTCTCTTTAGGATCTGCTTGATATCTTTCCACAATTCCAACTACATTGGAAATATTTGGTCTGGTATGAGTTAGATATTGTAGACCACCAATCATCAATGTGTACTTTTTCTTAAAACACTTTGAGTCTCATCATTACTAGTCAATTTGTATCCAGTCACCATGGGTGTCCCAATAGGTTTACAATCTTCCATTCCAAAAAATTTCAACATTTCCTTAAGATACTTGGTCTGAGATATAAAAATACCATTCTTACTCTGATTAATTTGCAAACGAAGAAAAAAATTCATTTCACCAATCATTGATATTTCAAATTCATTTTCCATTTCTTTAGAGAAATTCTTACTCATCTTATTGTTGCCTCCAAAAATGATATCATCAACAAAAACTTCTATGATTAAGATTCCATCTTCATCAGTTCTTAAATATAAACTACTTTCTGCATTACCTTTTCTGAAACCAAGACAAATTAAATACTTGTCCAATCTTGCATACCATGCTCTTGGTGCTTGTTTCAGTCCATACAATGCTTTCTTCAACTTACAAACCATGTCTTCATTTTTTGTCAAAGGAAATCCATCAGGTTTCTCTATGTATACTTCTTCCAAATCTTCATTCAATAATTTTGATGTCACATCCATCTGATATACTTTAAAGTCTTTATGTGCAACATAAGCAAGAAATAATCTCACAGCTTCTAGCCTAGTAACAGGAGAAAATATTTCTTCAAAGTCTGCCTTCTTGTTGCGAGTAGCCCTTACAAACCAATCTAGCCTCATTTCTTACCACTGTTCCTTCCTCATCCATCTTGTTTCTGAAAACCCATTTAGTTCCTATCACATTTTTGTTCTTAGGTCTTGGAACCAATTCGTAAGTATTCTTTTTCTTTATCTTTTCAAGTTCTTCTTGCATAGATTTAGTCCAAGATTCTATTGACAAGACTTTGTGACCAACTCCACCAATAGAGGTAAGTTTTCATTAGGTACTGGGTTACCGACCAACTCCTCCTGAAGAGGTTTACTAGAGAATGAATTCTCCTAGCCTCCAAGCACCTAGTAGTCGGGTCTCAACGGTGCGGGGGAGCTAAGTTGGGTAGGTGACTATTGTTTGAGGGGATATCTGGTTTTTACTCATCTTCTCAGGGATTTCAAAAGGGATGGGGTTTCCTGCAAGCATTTAGATTATCAAAGAAAACTTGAAAGATAGATCAAGGTTAGACGTATATTTCTACCTATAGTTATGCAATATATATTAAAACATCAAACAATGCTCCAATGCAAGAAAAATACACTAAATACCAAATACACAATGAACTAGTGATTCATATGCATTAAATAGAAAAGGGAGATAAGATCATTAATCTAAACTAAAACATGGGAGCAAAGGACATAAGAAAACATACTGCACAAAAGATGCTTGGTAACTTTAGAAATCATAACAACAAAAACAACACATGGACACAAGATGTTCTTCCTTCTTCCATTATCTTGAAAATGTTCTAGCATCACTGAAAAATACATTCATGGCTCCAAGGGAGCATTCTAAGCTACTGAGAACAACTAATCATTGAGCTACTAAGAACAACTAAAAGTAAAATTCTATCCGCAAAGAACTCAAAAATGCTATACTTCTATTACTGCTAGACTACAAAATCATCAATTTTGCTGACCCTTTGTTATGGTGTCAGACTTCTTATTTATACACAAATTGACCTAAAACTTTCCCTAATCTACCTATACACTAGCCAAATATAATACATTATCTATGACTGGTACTACCTACACTAGTTACAATCACCTCGAGATGTATAGAAGTCTGACAAGATAGACGAAGAAGATAGAAGGGAAATCTAGAAGAATCAGCCTAGAGAAGAGAGCCGAGGTACTTATGGAATAAATTTTCTTGTCCTTATAACATAGGCTACATGCCTCATTAATGAAAATTTCATCTCCCTATCTTTGATGCACACCAGGTAATTATTGTGGGAGTGACGCCTCAGGGGAATCATCTGTCAGAACCATCTCTTCCACCTGACATGTCACTATATGGATCACCTACATTCTGACCCTTATTAACTACTTGATAGTGATTGATTGGCTTTAGGGAGCCTTGACATAGATTATTGTGAATGAATATAAAACTTGGACTTAGAATTCTGGATTCCGGGAGCTTACGCTCAAAGAATAACAAATTTGCAAAACTTTGCCCTGCTGGAGAAAATCTCTAGAGACTAGAGGACTATACTCTTTTGAATGCCTCCAAGATCTAGAGGATTCCTTCTTGATCTATCTCTTTTATACAATTTTTCCATTCTTTGGCTGCCTCCAACTATTCACCCACATCCCGAGCACCCTCCTTAAATTTTGTAGCCATCTTTGCGGCATCATGTGCCCGGAGCACCATCTGGGTGAGGCGTGACATTTTTGCCTTATCAATATGTCTGGGAGTCTAGAACTGTGACTCCATTATCTCATCAAATTTACCAATAGAAAAATCCACCTGAGCACAGGTCTCAATGCTAAAGGGATCGATTGTCAAAACCCTTGTAACGAATGACGCATATGAATTTATAGATTTTTCAATCATCAGAACTTTATCCTTCAAGGCTACTACCAGTTGCTTGCTTGTCTCCATTTTGAGACCAAGTCTGGAGTGTTGGACCCGGAGGAACCCAAAATGTTCATCTCCCAAAATTCTTGTCTCTGTGACAATATCTTCCCCAATGTTCATTATTTCTTTGAGCTCACTGCTCTATTCTTCATACTCTTCTATCTCCCCCTCCCACTGGAAAATGACACTGTTCACTATGCCCAAGATGTTTCTGGCCTAGTAGAGGTCCGAGAGGGTAGCCATGAGGAAGTTCCTTATAGCTCCTATCTATTCTATCATCCAATCATCAACAGCTTGTGATTTCTTCTTCATGGTTTTCAGCATGTCAATATCACCCTGCAGGAGTGGTGTTCTAGAGGTTGAGGCCTTCGGAGGAATCATAGTTAAAGGCTACATCAATTATGCTAGAATCCTAAGGAGATTGGCATTAGCTTCTTTTGCCTCCTTTATTTTTTGGGCTTGTTTGTCATATTGGGCCTCAATTTCCTGACTAGCCTCTTTTAATAGGTCTAATTCTCTCTGTTTGTCTCTCCTCCCCAGAGGAACTTCTATGATTGTATATTAAGCAACCCCTACTACTAAATATTCTAAATTTGGGGGATGTGTTGCTACCATTGTGATGGTATTTCCTCCTAAACCGGTCTGAAGAGTATGGAGGGTCTGGGCCTTCTTGGGCTTCTGAGTCTCTTGGTTTTGTGCCCTCATTTTAGCTAGAGAGAAGGGAGCTCTCACTGCTGCTGGGGCCTTCCTTTTACTTGACTCTACCAGCCACTATGGTGGTAGGGGTGGTATTATGGCTAGGTCCTAGATACCAATATTTCCTTTGGGGGTTGGTCATGCTTCTTTGGCATCTTTAGTCTCTATGGACTCCTTTTCTCCACTCCTAGGATTCCCTATTTCTCCCACCTTAGTGACATTTTCATATATAGTGTCAGGGACTCCGCCTTCCTCGACACCTGTGGAATATGTATCAATGCTTCAAGAGTTCTCCCCCATGTCCTGCTGTTTCTATTTTCCTTCGACATTATCTACTTGGATATACTCCTCCGAGGGTACATTTTATAGAGGGGCAAAGGTGTCTGGCCTGGATCTGACTATTGTGCCACAAAGACCACTGTTGGTTGTATTTCCTATTTTTGCTTCTTCTCCTTGTTCCTTGTCTTGCCCTCTAAAAATTTTCAGGGTTTTCATGTCTGAACCTTGCTAAAATTGCTAAAACCCTGAAAACCCTAAGTATCCAAGTGTTAAACAATGCATCTGAAACCCTTGGTCATGTCTTTTGTTTCATCGTTACCTTTTTCAAATCACTTAAGACATGTGCTTTAAGTTAAGTCGCTTCATCGCGTTGCCCAGGAGGAATATTCCAAATGCTCTCCCGACTTTGCTTTTCCTTTATGTTGCGTAGTCTCGTTACGAAACAGAATATTCCTTCAGCTTCTCAAGACTTAGCGATATCTTATTAGTCAGGTAGTCGCATGATCTTCATGTCATAAGATTTAAAGAATGGGACCCACTGCTCAGTTGGGTGACTGCAAGAGAAGTCAAAAAGTCAAAACAATGTTCTCAGACTTCGCGATTACTTCATGTCGCGTGGTCGCTAGATCAGGCCATAGCAAATAGTTAAGTTTTTCTTCAGTCGCGTGGTCTCGAGATCAAATGGCCGTTAAGAGATAATAGTCCCAATTCTATGACTAACTGTTTGATGTTAGCAATTTCCCTCAGTCAGGAAGTTGCCAGAACAAGGATTGATGACTCAGCTCTTCAGTATGCATTAAGTGGACAAAAGAACAGATGACATTTGTCATAAGGTAAGTGGTTGTCAGGAGGTCGCCAGAAAGGAGAAATGAATCAAGTGATTATGAGACTAAGGTATTTTTTCCTTTAGTCGCAAGGTCTCCAGATAAATTAAGGGTATACCTAATTGATCAGCGATTAAATGACAGTCGTCCGATGAAAGAAGCAGATGATCCAATGGCAGTCGCGAAGTCTGGACAGAAAAGTGTCCCAGGGAAAAGGTCCTCCCAACTTGGTGATTAGGGTATGTCACAAGGTCGCTATAAATAGAGAAATGACATGTGCTATAAGTGAGGTAAAGTTAAAATTATCTCCCAACTATGCAACGAGCTGGAAGTAAAAGGTAAATCGCGCAGTCGCGATGTCTGGTGAAAGGCGAGCTGTGGCTCTGCGACCTAGCGACAAAGGAATTAATCAAAGGCTTCGCAAAGTCGCAAGAAAATCATGATAAGATAAAATTAGCTCGCGATCAGGTGACTGAGTTGAGATTAGACATAATCTCTCATTTGTGCAAAATATGAATATGGAATGCTAAGTGTTGCGACTGAGCGACCAAGGTGATAACTGTGAAAGGTTAAAAACAACGGCTTGTCGCCAAGTCTAGAGAAGAAAGATGAGTTAAAGATAACTCCATGTGACTTAGAATTCCACTTATGTTACTTGATTTCCAGATGAACTTGGGTCAGCCAAAGTAAAGAAAGTGCATTGTCGCCAAGTCTGGAGATCAAACCATGGTTAAGGAAAAGTGCTCACGACAAAGAGACTTGATACAGTCGCGAGGTCGCCGGATCATGAGATCTAAAATGCGGCAGAAAGTGGATGACATGATAGAACGGATCTCTCGGTACCCAATCAGAGCATAGAATTTTGATTACTGTGCACAAAAGGTAGCTGAGATGTATGACAGAGAATGAATCAGAAGATGACATGTCAGCTGTCTTAAACGGTTTATGATTGCGCCAAGGATTCATATTTAAAATTTTGATCTGCTGTCAACTTCGTGCAACTATGGCTAGGTTTTTCAAGTTCACGACATGGAAACTTAATGGCAGAACTGACGTTTCTGAATTATGAGCTATTTACTCTGAATCATATGGCTATAAATAGATGATAGTGCATTCATTCTTGTTCACCGAGTTTTCAGATTTCAGAGCTAGGTTGCTTATTTTTCAGTGAAAGGTGATATTTTGAGCAGTTGCAGTATATCCCGAGTGATCATAAATTTCTAAAGTTGTAGAGAATTATGCTCGGGACAGATAGCTGATATTGAAGATTAGATTTGTTTCAATATCATTTCAAGGAAGGAATTTCAAGCTGTTATCAAGATGAGTAGAGCTATGAGTGTTGCTTCAACCAGTGGAGGCAGTGGAGAGGAACAAAAAGGAAAACCTAGCTACTCTGATGAATTTCTCCAGTTGTTGCCAGGTTCAACACAAAATAGGAAGATTGATGAAGGTGTGTTCAAAGATGACTTCATGAACATTAGAGATGCTCAACCCTGGGCACAACAGGTTTCTCTCTTTTTTCATACTTTTATAAAAATTCTGATAAGCCTATCCCTATTTCAAACCCTTGGATATCTGGTCTGGGTAGGTTATTAGTGCCTGATGTGTTTCTAGATGTTGACCTATTTCTGGACCTGGCAAACCATTATGATGCCCTTACAAAGACCATCAAAAGGGATGATGGCACTGCTTTGCTGATACTGAATAGGAATTCTTTCATGCAAGCATTTGGTCTATTCAGCACCATGTCTACTAAAATTGACATGAAGAAGCAAGAAAAGAGGTATAGTGCTAGGCCTGGTGTGGCGAGGAGCTTGTTGAAGAAGCACATGCCAAAAGAATTAAGAGATCATGTAGGTCCTAAGGCTGAACCCTATCCTTATTATTACAAGGACCT
>MU224623.1:1409073-1427947 GCA_018584345.1 Thuja plicata
TCTTTAGGGTTAGGGTTTTGAGACCATCCGAAGCTTGTTGCATCCTTAGGGATTCCAAGATGGTCTAGAATCTATATATATCATAAGACTTGTAATAGTTAAGGGTCTTTGATTTTTTGGAACATTTCTGTGAAGAAGAGATAATATACCACAGAATTCAGATCTTCTGGATTTCTATCTATCTTTCTAAGTTGTGTAATCTCTCATGTATGAACAAGCTGGATTACATAAATGATATACAGTGCAATTTTACTCTCTTCTACTGTTGTCTCTTTACTTTGTGTGTATGCTTTTCTATGTTAAATTTTATCAGGTATTCAGTAACACTCTGCTTATAAGGTAACCATTTAATTGTTTACAAGTTTCTTTCAAGGAAAGAATTAAATGTTGTGAATGATTTCAAGGAGCATACTACTTTGTTAATGATCTGATATAGTAGTCTTGAGGTAACAAGATAGTTTGTAAGGCAACCTATCCTAATTGTTTGGACTGTAAGGCAGTTCAGTGTATTTTGTTTCTGTGATATCTTTGCTTATTATTGACTCTGCAGCCCAAAGGATAGACACTGGTCCGAAAAGTAGTCTGATCATCGATCTATGTCTAAGATATTCCAAGTTATCAAAACCAAATCAATTAAAAACTCTGTTACTAAGAACATATAAGCTGAACTTGTTTAAAGGACTTCTGTCAGCAGGACACTGTCAATAGTATTGATTCCTTAAAGAGTGAATCAACTAGGTTATCCCTCCTATAAAGAAAAGGAAGAAGGATGAGAATCCCGGTATCACTGGTTATTTTTATGTTAATAACTATGATTTGTATGGTAATATCTTGTTTATGGTTATGCTTGGTCATCAGCAAGATAATTCATAAGTTGGTCCAATAAAGGTACATAGCTAATCAGTGTCCACATCAACAAATACTGTGTTAACAGCAATTTTAAGAGGTAAAACCTGCCTGAGCATATGTGGAGCTCAAAAACGAAGAAGGATATTATCCAATCCTTAGAAATTAGGCTTTTCTTGTCTCTGAATTAGAATTAGACGGTATAACTTTTAGATAGACATTTCAAGCACTATGATTCATACAAGAAAAATCCCTAACAACCACCTTGCCGAATATCAAATTATATGGTAATTGATCACCCAGAGTAAATAGAGGCATTTGGAGCATGATGATTGGGGGTACAGTTGTTCTCGAGGGTCCAGTTTCAAAAGCCATTGTTGACTGCTCATCCTATGTTTGCCTTCCTTCTGTCTTGGTCCTTGGGACTAGTATTTCTTCCACACTTGGTGTGTTCTCTTTTTCTTTCTCTTTCTCCTAGGCTTCTTCTTCCAAGCCAATTTCATTTTCTTGCCTTTGCTCCTCCCTAGGGATATTTTTTTCCTTTTGCACGATGATCTCTTCCACTACCCTCTCCACATGTTCCTGCAAATTTACCAAGTCATCAGTCTGGAAGATATCATCAAAACTATCATGGGGAGGGGATGCCTCTGGCTGATCTTCTACTTTGGGGGAGGAGGCGATAAGCTCCACACAAATATTAATAGATTTCCTAGGGCTTGCATTTGTTCTTGGTGGAGGGTTATCCTCCCTTGGCTTCTTTCTCCTAGTTTGTAGCAAGACGCTGACATCCAGAATAGCTGCACTCTCCTCCTCTATATTTACCACCTGGCTCATAAGTGTTTCAAGTGATGATGAGCCTGAAGGAAGGGTAGATCCCACCAGAGTAACTGGGAGACCAAGAGAAAGCCAGGCGCTCATTGTATCACTCAGTTGTTGGGATGCCTCAAGCTGGGTGTGAAGTTGTTCCATGATAGGGGTGGAACTAAGGACTGGACTGGGGTCAGGGTGCTCTCCTTTGATTTCCCATTATCTATGCCTTTCTTGGACATTCCAGAGGCTGAAGTGGATCCCTGCAAAATTGGATCCTCTCGGCGGGGGCTTTTCCTGCATACTTATGAAAAATATTCATGGCTGCGCTGTACGATGCCTTGGGTGATGTCCTCAATTGTCAAAACTTCCAGGGTGTCTCAATCCACCAGAGGGAGATCCATCTTAACAATCCCCTATAATTTGTATGATGGGTCCTCCAAGGGCCCGCAATCCAAAAATTCCTTCTGAACGATCCAAAGGTCAAGGTGCTTTATCATTCCTTTTTTCATCCTTTCATACTTTTGACCACAAACATCGAAGTCATCTTGGAAATTTTCCCAAATATCCTCCAAGTGATGCTCGTGGGGTGTTGACACTTAGGGTAATGTTGTGTTTATTTTGCTTAGCGGGTCAAAATTGTTCTATGCTAGATAGAACTCTGCTAGCCCCAGACTTTTTAACTCATTATTGGCCTTTTTGGTCGTTGCAAGGCTTCAAGAATAATTCCTGCAAGTGATCAAGAAAGGGATGGAGGTAAATTTCTTGACTCCGTAAAGTGTATGGAGCTCTAAGATTTTCTTGCAAAACTCCATCAAAATAATCCTATCCCCAGATTTCTTGGGTAATAGGTAGGACTTGCCAGAGAATCCGGTCACCTGAATATAAGAATGCTGGTGAAATTGAAGAAAAATAATTTTCATATGTACTCACCAAGGCCATAGCCCACTTTGATATTTGGTAACCGGCATCCCAAGATTGTATCAAAATGTTGCAGTAAACAAAGGTATCATTTACTTGGCAAATATTGGGGAAGTTGGCTTCCCATTGAATTTGGGGAAAATGATCCCAAGGCACACTCTATTTGGGCCCTGTCCCAAGGACGCCCACTGTAACTAAACCCTAAATGTCAGGTCTCTTCTATGCCAGTGCCCATAAAGCATAAGAATTCATGTAGAAATTTGATGTCCTGATGACGTTGTTCAAATGAAAATCTACATGATTGGCAACAATGGTTTCCCAGTCAAAATTCTGCCTATTGGTGGTGATGCTATACAAAAATTAATACATCCAGGCTGAGAAATCTTGGGCATGTGATTCCCCAAAGACCCAACATAGAAAGATAATCCTCGCCTGTATGCTTTCTTTAAAACATGTGCAGGGGATCTCCAACTTCATCTTCTTATAATCCCTCCTTAGAGTCTTCAGCCAATGGGAATTGAGGTGTTTCCTAGAAGCCTACTATATATTAGTGAACTCTTGTAGTGATGTGGTGCAGGAGATGATGATAGAATTAGCAAACTAGGGGATTCCCAATCCTGAAGCCAAAGTAGCAGCATTGAGGGAGACTAGGGGCGTTGGATAGCTCATTAGAAGGGGAGAAACAAGTATAACGGCCTGGATGGTTGTGTTGTAATGTTTTTCCAGAGTTAGGATCAACTCTGGGGCCTGCATAGAGTGAGGGAAGCATGTAGCTTTGATGATGTCGAAGGCGGCCACGTTACTCGCCATACCATCTCCAGCGGAACGTTGAGTGAACATTGTTTTGACTATGCCCTATAATTTGGCCCATGGTCCAACCTTAGTTTCGGTGATCACTTGTAGCTTAGAATCCACCTTGGATCCCACAAGGACACCATCCTTTGGATATTTGGACATGAGCAGGAGCTTTTCAAACACTTTCTTGGCCCTTGACTTGGTGGTCACTCTTGTTGAGGTGGTTGGGAGTTCTGGACTTCTGTGAGGGGAGGCTACTTTAGACATATTGATCAATGAATTGTTAATAGCTTGAGAGACCAGACAATTGTTAATACAAGTAATTAAATATAATAAATTTCTGGGTTCCAGAGAAGTCATCACCATTTTGCACCTTTCCTCAAAAATATGTTAGCTTGCATTAAATCCTAGAAATATAACAAACAATAGATTACTATGAATTTGATCAATATTCGTGGGTCCCGAGGGTTCTGGTCCATGTGAAAAATGTGATGGAGGCTAGGGGATTGCATGGAACCCAGAGTCTGGATAAACTAGCCGTTATTGAAGTGAACAGACAATAATCCATACTGGGCTGATGTGGGTTGTCACATGGTCATGCAATAAACAAAGTAATCACATTTAAGGTGATAGTTGTCTCGACATGGATGGAATGAATTCCACTTTTGATTTTTTTAAATGCTTGCGCATGGGTAATTTAATCCCATCATCAATGTCAAAGTGATGGGAGGAGAGAGAAAGGTTGCAACTCGAACAGGTGAGGTGCTGATTTTGAGTCCAACAAAACCAGGTGGGAGAGCTTGAATTAGATTCAACAATATAGAGGGCGCGGTGAGCTCACCACAAGATGAGTTAAGCTTGATAGGATATATAGACTAAACATAGAAACTACCCTAAGAAAATGCTATTTACATAGAAGGCTAAGGAACAAACCAATTTATAATAGTCATTGACCAACTACTAACAAATTTATAGATATTTACAAAATCTTACAAAAATTTACAAAGATTTATAACTATTAACATATTATCTACATTATCTACAAATATACAGAAATGAACAATGCACGGAAGGTGGACAACCTTCTTGCAAAGCCATCCCACCAATGGGAGGTGATGGCGAAGACCAAAAGATAGAAAGCAAAAACCCAAAAATAGAGAAAAAAAAATGCGAACCAAAAGAATGCAAAGAGCCAGAAGGGCCTACCTTAAAACCAGTAATGCAAAGGGAAGGGCACGAGAGGTGCTTCATAGATGAAAAACTTTGGAAACCCATGAACATACCTAGAACACTTTAGGATGACTTGAATGCACACAGGTCTGAGCTCTAAATCACTGTTAATCATTGTTAACTCTCAAAGCAAATTGCACTTAGTTCACTGTTAAACACACAATTCACTCTTAATCACTCCAAGGGTAATTTGTTCACGGTAAGTGTAAAAATGATAAGTGAAACCCAATTTCTACCCTTTAGGTGAAAATGCACCACTTCCTTCTGCAAGTCCTGAGAAAAAGGCAAACCTCTGAACTCTGGGCCTAGGTAATCCTATGCGATCATGCCTTCTAACTAAAGAGGAAGCGATGGCACAAGAATCCCGTAGTCTAGAATCCAACAAACACAAAGAAAAAAAATGCTCCAGGACCAAGCCTAGAGCAAGGAAGACCAAAAGGGAACACCACAATGACCGCATGGAGGAAAAGGCTGGAGAAAATAAAAGAAGCCAAAAAAAACCAAGGAAGAACCAAAAGAGAAAAGGGGGACCCAACATTTTGTTAAAAAAATGTAGGGATGGGTATACAGGGCATAAAAAATGGTGACTCACTAGGACGAATGCATTAGCACATTTGAGAACCACATAATCTTTGGTTAGAAAAATTGGGACTCATATTTACCTGAAGTATTTCACTTGTAAGGCACGAGGATCTAAGAAAATCTGACTCATCTTGATTCATTCCTTCAATCTCTTGTCAGCTGTGAAGTGTGTGCTTTGGAAGAAAATCAAGCCGATGACTTTTGGGAGGAATAAAGAGATGACACTGAGTGCATCAAACCCAAATTGCTATATCTTGCATGGTCCCCTAGATCCCAGAATTCTCTACAATTTTCTTTCTTTTCTTTTGAAGATGGCGAAGGTGGTACTTCTTTCACCATGAACCTTAAGCTTAGCTAATTTTTACAATGATACTTCTTTCACCTTGCCATCCGTTTTAATTTTCTGAATAGGAGAGACATTTTAGACCTAAGATATTCTTTTGATTTTTGGACATGGTCAATAGCCAATGCAACCACTCTTCTCTCAAGGATCATACAATTACTCACTTCTTAGATTTTCTGTTAACAAATGTCAAGACTTTCGAGATGTTAATCCGATGAAGATTACCCATAACCTTTTACCATGTGTATAAAATAACCTTGGGGTGCAAAAAAAAAATCCCACCATGCTAACAATAGATTCTGAACCAACCAAAATGTGCAAGACACCATTCTAGAGACTAGATGTCATGCAAAGCATACCTATCTACAAGGAGAGAGCAATATGTTGGGAACCTGAAAAAAAAGGCATGCAAAGAAAAAAGGAACCAAAGACAAAACAAAACAAAACAAAGAAAAGAGAAATGACCCCAGAGGTCCACTGACAACTATTTAAAAGGACAAGACACTCCCAAGGAGTACCGGGAAAGTCTTTACAGGCAAAAAAATATACATATAATACAACTTTGGGAAAACTTACCTCCCACCTCAATTCAAAATAATATTTGAGAAACTGTCCATTGATGGGCAGTGGAATAGCTTCTCCAATCATATTTCTAAGGCAGTAAGTGTTGGCCCTGCAGATCTCTGAGATTAGGTAAGGTCCGACCGAGAGCCTTTGAAACTTAGTGTGCTTTCCTTTATTCTCCCATGTCTTATCCTACAAAAGGACTAGATCTGCAACCTGAAAGGCTTTGTATTGGGCTTTCCTATCAAACCATCATTTGATGACTTCTTGGTGACATGAAAAATGCTCCAGTATTACATCTCTTTGTTCTTCCATTCTCACCAAGTTCAAGAGGTGAACCTCCACAATGTTATCCCAGGCATTGAATTCCTGCATGAATTGTAAAACTAGGATTTGTAAGTTGATTGGGAACACAGGAATATGGCCATAAACTAGATAAAATGGATAAGTTCCCATGGCTTCCTTGATTCTGATATGATCTTCCCAAAGGGTGAACCTGAGTTTGTGGTGCCAGTCCCGGGGATTTTTCTCTAGCAAATGTTTGATCACTTCCAGCAAGTTTTTATTGGTGGATTCAGCAACACCATTACCTTGGGGATAATAGTTGCTAGAGAACTTTAGGGTGATCTTCCTCTGATAGGTCCATTCTAAAAGTTGCGCTGAATAAAACACCAGACCATTATCACATACAATAGAAAAAGGCATTCTGAACCTTGTGACGATGTTTTCTTCCATTAACTTGATGACTACATCCGCTGTGTTGTTCTTGCATGAGATTGCCTCAGACCATCAGGTACAATAATTGGTCACATTCAAAATATACCAGTAGTTGATAGATGAGTTGGGGCTTATTTCCCTAATAAAATCAAATGCCCATTAGGCAAAAGGTCAAACTTCAAAGACCGACTGTAAAGACATTGCCAGGTTTCACTCACGAGAAGCTGCAGTTTGGCAGGTGTGGAACCTCCTTACATGAGTGTGAACATCTTTGAAGATGAAGGGCCAATAATATCTAGCATAGCAAATCTGATGGGAAGTGGCATCAGCTGAGCCATGTCCAATCCTAGACTGCCCCTAAAATTCTTCTATCATTTTGGTAGCTTGGTCTCTGTCTATCCACCAGAGATAAATCCAATCAAAACTCCATGAAAAAGTGTCCCATTTTTTATCATGAAGTGTGTGCTTTTCATTCATAGAGCGTGATTTTTTTTTAGGGGGGAACCCCTCCAAGAACTTTTTATTAAGAAATAAGTATAATAGATCGGTATACCATGGATCTTGAGTGATAGCCTCCATAGTGTAAGTTTGGCACTTGATGTTTGGGGTGGCTTCTACCATCGCTTTACATAGTCCCTAGCCTCATACTATTTTCATTGGTTGACTTTCAAGATCATATTCTTGGAGGATGGCCATCCATTTCCCCTGGCATTCACCCAGTTCACTCTGCAATAGTAAATATTTGACAGTCTGGTCCATGATGATGGCATGCACTTTTCTCCAGAGAATGTAGTGCCAGAATTTCTTCACGGCATGGACTAGATCAAAGGTCTATTTTTATAGTGGTGCATACCATACTTTGGTTTTCTTAAAGGGGGAGCTCATGAAAGCAATAGGTTTCTCTTACCCTTCAACCTTCTGGGTTAAAATTGTGGTGGCAGAGTGTGGTGAAGTGAAGGAGTAGATGTGGAACGAGAGGGAATAGTCCGGACTTGCCAAGACTGGTGCCTCTACTATAGTTTTCTTGATTTGAGAAAATTATTTCTATGTTTCAGGGCTCCACTCAATCTTGGTATCTTTCTTCATCATATCATTGAGTTTTTTGACAATCTCAACAAATCTAGTAATGAACTGCCAGGCAAAAATTATCTTTCCAAAGAAAGATCTCATCTCCTTTTTACTACTAGGCATTTGCAGATTTAGCAATGCTTCAACCCTCTCAGGGTTGATGGATATCACTTTCTCAGAGACTATATGGCTGAGCAGTTTCCCTTTACTAACCCTAAATATGCATTTCTTGGGGTTGAGGGAATAGCATACTGGCGACATCTCTCATAGATCTAAGCGAGGTGGCTGGGATGATCACGCATGTCCCAGGAAAAGACTATTAAATCATCGATGTAGATTATTATGCACTTGTTAACTAGGCCTTCGAACACAATGTCCATAGCCTTTTGAAATGTGGCCTCTAAGTTAATTAGCTCAAAGGGCATTCTCCAGTATGAAAACATCCCCCACTTGGTGGTGAATGTCATCTTCATCCTATCTTCAAACTTAACCATAACTTGGTTATACCCGGAGTACCCATCCAAGAAGGACACCATTTGTGAACTATTAACAATTTGTAACACCTCATCTAGTGATGGGAGAGGGTGATTGTCCTTCTTGGAGGCCTTGTTTAGGTTGCGGAAATCCACATATAGGAAAATCTTGCCATTATTTTTATGCACTAGGACGAGGTTGGAAACCCATGTTGTATGCCGGATAGGAAAGATAATCCAGGATGACAGTAATTTATGGACCTCCTAATGGATCAGGGGTTCGATCAAAGGGTTTACCGGCCTCTGCTTCTACCTAAAAGGTTTGGCATCTAGTTTCAGGGGGATGGTATGTGTCATGATAGAGGTATCATAAGTATTGAGATCCTCATACCCCCATGCGATAACATCAATGTTTTCTTGGAGAACCATGAGAATCATCTCCTTCTCCTCTGGGGAGTAGGAGGTACCAATGTGGACCAATTTTTCTTCATCAGCTTTACCGATGTTGAATTTTTTATATTTTCCTCCATTAGAGGAAGATGATATCTTGTCTCGGCCCTGGGGGTCTGAATCCAAGATTCATTCTAGAGCTACCATCCCCTTAGGGATGGTGTTGGTGGGTAGGTCGATGATTCCATTGTCTTCTTCCCCCTGCACGATATTGTCATGATCAATTTTCTCCATGATCTGATCTTCAAAGATGCCAACATTTTCTATGAAGGCCAAGATGTGTTGGTCATCTTCAAAAACCTAAAAGTGGGTGATATTATCTAGGATGGGCGGGATGGGGACCATTTCAATAGAAAATTTCCAGAGCCAGGAGCTAGCCATTCACTCGAGGATACTAGTAGACACAATGAGGGCATCTGGAACATACTTAAATTTGCAGGGAATAAGATCGATGTGAAAAGAATCAAAGTATTTGATTAGGCTCCATGCCCAATTGGGGTATGTGGCCAGCCTTTTGTCATGACACATATATTGGCTCTAGACCTATTTTACAATTATATTTGAATCACCCATTTCCTAGAGGTGGGTGATCCCTTTTCTTAGTGTGAACAGGAGTTTGAGGACCAAAGCCTCATACTCTGTGACATTATTGGTGTAGTTAAACTACAAACTGTAGGATGCAAGGAATGATTTTCCTTGCGGGTTGATTAGTTCCACTCTACGCCCGTAGCCTTGTTTGGACCGGGATCCATCAAACTTCAGGATCCACAAATCATTGTTCTTTTTATGGGGCTAGGGAAGTGAAGTGGATTTTGTATTGGTTTCAAGGTTGGAGGGGTTGCGAGGTGATTCCCCCAGCTTTGAGGGTGTGTCGGTGAGAATTTCCTCCAGAGAATCTTGTAGTTTAGGTTCTTGGATGAGCGACACCTTAGGTGTACCATTGGGAAGATTGCTTGGTCTAGGGAACTTGACTTTATGCTCCCTCTCTTGGAGATTAGTGATGTAGTGGGTAGAAGTGGCAATGCAAGGCTCACACTCTAGTTTATAGTGTTTTTGATAATGTACCCAGAACCAAGTGTTGGACAATAGAGTGGCCAGAGTTGCCTTGCTACCTTATGAGTCTACCTCACACTTTAGCTTTTCATCCAAATCCTAAATTCTTTGAGCAATTATGGGATCTTCCCCAAGGATGAAATTAAAGGTCAGAATTTCCTATGTTTGGTATACCCTGAGGGAGGATTCAGAGAAAAGGAACTCATTCCCCCTCCCAACTTTGGTGAGGGCTTGTTTCATTCTAGGCCTTCTCTCTACCTAGATCTAATTTGATTTTCCATTCCAAGGGAGCCACAAGTGGGAGAATTCCATTGAGAAATACCTGTTGAGGGCCTTTGACCAATTTCAACTTAATAACATCTCGTAGGTTTTAGGTATGTATACCACTTTTATGTCTATGGTGCTTGATATCTGGGGATCTTGGATGGGCTGAATCTAGACATTCTTCAATTCACCAACTATTTTCACAACAATTTTGTCCAATTGGACTACTGTGCCTTTGGATGGTGTGGGAGTGAGTCCAAGCTTCAAGTAGATAGATAAGGGCATGATGTTGCCCAAAGCATCAGAATCTACAAGGCATTTGTATAGATTCTTCCCTTGAATATTCAAGCCTAGTAGGAAGGGAGGATCCTCTGTATTTCCCCAAAAGACTGCCAAGTTGGCATCATCAAAGGTGATAGTATTTGGTGGAAAAATGATGACTTATGGGTTTCCCAAGAGTTGTAGAAGGGACTTCTTTTTCTCATGACAATTTAGAAAAACCTCCATAAAGGTCCTTAGTGATATCAAACCGCCCCTTGGGTAAAGTTGGATCCCCCCCGACTAGATCCCTAGCATGGTTAGGGACAAGTCCTTTCAGTGGGAAGGAACAATCATTTGTGTTGTCCTGGGGGTGGTATTCTTGGGAGGCATTGATGTCTAAGATGGCCCTTTTCCAGCTTGACTCTAAATGTTGTAGGGAGTCCACAGGCTGGTGAAAGCATTGGCCTCAAAGGTCAGGATAGATTCATCAAAGAACCCCTGTATGTTGGGTTCTTCTTCATCCTCTTCATCTATCTTGAAGAAGATGATCTCACACATGAAGACAATGTGAGGGGGCTCTGATGTGGAGGATTCTAGGGGAGTTGGATCAATAGGTTGTTGTATGTTCGGCTGGGAGATTATGATGATCTTCTCCAATGTGGCACAGTTCACCTTAGAACGCGAGCCAGTGTCATGTAATCTACACCATGTGGTCAACGGATGGAATTTTTTGAGCTGCATAGAATGACTAGTTCTAGCACCACCCTAAGTGATATTTTTATTCAAAGGAGGACCTCCAGTATTTGCGTTATTGTTCCATTTCTATTGGTTGGGCCAAGCCCCATTGTTGTAATTTTGACCTCCAGAATTGGCATTCTGTTAGCTGGAGAAAAAATTCCCTCTCTAGGAATTGGGGTTGTGGGGTGCGAAAGGCCCCACCTTCAGTTGTCCCATGTTCATTGTCAAGGAAGACATCAATCGCTAGAGGGATTCAACCTTGGTAGACAACTGGGTAGTCATGTCACAGTGTGACGACTGTTGTGATGGATTACTTGGGAAAGTGAAAAAAGCTCTCAGAGTTGAGGATGAAAATCCTCTGGCTACAGATGACTGGAAGAAAGGTACTTTGGGGATTTTGTCAAAGGTTGTTTCATTTTATGAGGCGGGTTCCATGGGAGGTATTCCAGACCTAGAATTATCTGGGCTTGAGATGGGTAAATGTACCAGGCTTGTTAGTCTATCGGTGGTGGACCCATGAATATTGTTGGGGTACCCATTTTTGGATTGGGTTTGTATCCTATGATGTAAGGAGTCTGTCAGGAAACATATTGAAGGGTAAGCTTTGTCCAATCCCACCGGGAGATTTTCTCAAACCGCAGGACAACTCCAAGGCTAAATTGTAAACTTTCACCATAGTATCCCGGTCATTAGCGATGGTAGTTATCCAGAGGAGAGTAGAAACAATGGGGTCCATGGCATTTAGGTATGTCTAGATGGTCACATTAGTGGATGGGATGAAAGGGCCCATGTGCTACTTCAAAGCATGTTGGAACTGATGGTTGAATGAAGCGAGAGGCTCGTTCGGTTCCTTCTTGATGGAAATAAATTGGCTATGGGACCAAGCTGGGTCCATGTGAATGTGGAAGGCTGTGACAAAGGATTCTTCCATATCCTACCAACTATTAATGGAGTTGGAAGGCAAGTTTAGGCACCAATTTAGCTCATTCTATCCTAAAGACAGAAGAAACATCTGGGTTACAATATCTTGATGTTGTATCCAGTGTCTGTTCATGGAATCTTTATAGGCCTGAAGGTGTTCTTCTATAGTTCAAGGGCCTAGATGCTTGTATTTGGGGAAGATCTTCTCTGGATGGGGAGGAAGATCATTCGTAGCACCAGGGAACTACCCCATTGGGGACCTGGTATTATTGAAGTAGGTATCCATTGGGACTGTTTGGTTTTTGGCTGGGTTGGATGTTAGTCCCTGGGATTAGCTGAGGGATTTGGGTATTCTAGTGTGTAGTGAATCCCCATATAAAATTGACTGGCTGTCTTGTTTGTTGGGTCCTTTTCTTTTGGACAAGAGGTCTAAGTTCTACAAACTCTCTGGGATTTGGGGTTGATTGGAGGATTCTTTCAAAATGTACGGGTGAAAATGACCCTATACCGCAAAAAGTTTGGTTCCTAAAACTATTGCTTGGGGAGCCCTCAGGTAGTGTGAAATTGAAATCTTCTAAGGGAGATGAGCTCATGCCCTCCTTCTAGCACCAATTTTTTTTTATAGGACTTTGTGACTGTCTCTACCATCAAAGGTAAGTTGTCACCATGTACCAGGGTACTGGCCAACTCTGCTTG
Source organism: Thuja plicata (assembly GCA_018584345.1). Classification (NCBI taxonomy): domain Eukaryota; kingdom Viridiplantae; phylum Streptophyta; class Pinopsida; order Cupressales; family Cupressaceae; genus Thuja; species Thuja plicata. The sequence goes on from MU224623.1 coordinate 1,421,803, forward strand.
AAGAGGTTTAATGAAAAATGAATTCTCCTAGCCTCCAAGCACCTGGTAGTTGGGTCTCAACGATGTGGGGGAGCTAAGTTGGGTAGGTGACTATTGTTTGAGGGGATAGCTAGTTTTTACTCATCTTCTCAGGGATTTCAAAAGGGATGGGGTTTCTCTCAATCATTTAGATTATCAAACAAAACTCAAAAGTTAGATCAAGGTTAGATGTATATTTCTACCTATAGTTATGCAATGTATATTCAAACATCAAATAATGCACCAATGCAAGAAAACTACACTAAATACCAAATACACAATGAACCAATGATTCATATGCATTCAATAGAAATGGGAGATAAGATCATTAATCTTAACTAAAACATAGGAGCAAAGGACATAAGAAAACATACTACACAAAAGATGTTTGGTAACTTTAGAAATCAGAACAACAACAACACATGGCAAAAAGATGTTCTTCCTTCTTCCATTATCTTGAAAACATTCCAGCATCACTGGCGAATACATTCATGGCTCCAAGGGAGAATTCTAAGCTACTGAGAACAACCGAGCATTGAGCTACTAAGAACAACTGAAAGTAAAATGTTATTTGCAAAGAAATAAATTTTTTTATGCTTCTATTACTACTGGACTACAAAATCATCAATTTCACTGACCCTTTGTTATGGCATCAGACTTCTTATTTATACACAAACTTGACCTAATCTACCTGTACACTTGCCAAATATAATACATTATCCATGGCCGGTACTACCTGCACCACTTATAGTCATCTCAAGATGTACAAAGGTCTGAAAAGACAGAAGAAGAAGATAGAGGAGAAATATAGAAGAATCAACCTAGAGAAGAGAGCCGAGGTACTTATGGAAAAACATTTATTGTCCTAGTAACCTAGGCTACATTCCTCATTAATGAAAATTGGGGCTCCCTTTCTTTGATGCACACTAGGTAATTAATGTGGGAGCGGCACCTCAGGGGAATCATCAGTCAGAACCATCTCTTCCACCTGACATGTCACTATATGGATCACCTACATTCTGACCCTTATTAACTCCTTGACAGTGATCGGTCGGCTCCGGGGAACCTTGACACAAATCACTATGAATGAATACAAAACTTGGACCCAGAATTCCAGAGTCTGGGAGCTTACGCTCAAAAAATAACAAATTTGCAAAACTTCCCCCTACTGGCGAAAATCTCCGGAGACCAGAGAACTTTATTGCCTTATACTCTTTTGAATGCCTCCAAGATCTGGGGGATTCTTTTTTCATCTATCTCTTTTATACAATTTTGGCATTCTTTGGCCGCCTCCAACTATTCGCCCACATCCCAGGCACCCTCCTTGAATTCTATGACCATCTTTGCAGCATCATTTTCCCAGAGCACCATCCGTGTGAGGCATGACATTTTCACCCTATAAAAATCTCCAGGAGTCTGGAATTGTGACTCCATTATCTCATCAAATTTACCAATAGAGAAATCCACTAGAGCATAGGTTTTAGTGCTAAAGGGATCAATTACCGAAACCCTTGTAACGAATTCTGCATATGAATTTAAAGACTTTTTAATCACCGAGACTTTATCCTTCAAGGCTGCTACCAGTTGCCTGCTTGTCTCCATTTTGAGACCAAGTCTGGAGTGTTGGACATGGAGGAACCCAAAATGTTCATCTCCCAAAATTCCTGTCTCTATGACAATATCTTCCCCACTGTTCATTATTTCTTCGAGCTCACCGCTCTATTATTTTTACTTTTCTATCTCCCCTTCCCACTGGGAGATGCTGCCATTCACTAGGCCCAAGATGTTGCTGGCTTGGTGGAGATCCATGAGGGTAGTCGTGAGGAAGTGCCTTATGGCTCCTATCTGTTTTGTCACCTAATCATTGACAGCTTGCGCTTTCTTCTTCATGCTTCTCAGTGCATCAATGTCAGCCTATGGGAGCGGTGTTATAGAGGTGGAGGCCTCTGGAGGAATGACATTTAAATGTTGCGTCAATTCTGATAGAATCCTGAGGAGATTGGCATTTGCTTCTTTTTTCTCCTTCAAATTTTGGGCTTATTTTTTATATCGGGCCTCAATTTCTTGACTAGCCTCTTTTAACAGGTCTAATTATCCCTGTTTGTCTCTCCTCCCCAGAGGAACTTCTATGATTGTATATTCAGAAACCTCTACCACTACCTCTTCTGCATTTGGGGGAGGCATCGCTACCATTGCGATGATATTTCCTCCTAGACTGGTCTGAAGGGTATGGAGGGTCTGGGCCTTCTTGGGCTTTTGATCTTCTTGGTTTTGTGCCATCATTTCGTCTAGAGAGAGGGGAGCTCTCACTTCTGCTAGGGCCTTCCTTTTTCTTGACTCTACTAGCCACTATGGTGGTGGGGGTGGTCTTATGGCTAGGTCATGGATACTAGGATTTCCTTCGGGGGTTGGCCACACTTCTTTGGCATCTGTAGTCTCTGTGGACTCCTTTTCTCCACCCCAAAGATTCCCTATTCCTCCCACCTTAGTGGCATTTTCATCTATAGTATCTGTATCCATGGTTCTGGGGTTCTCCCCAATGTCTTGTTGTTGTTGTTTTCCTTCAACATTATCTATCAGGACATTCTCTTCTAAGGGAATATTTTCTGGAGGGGGCAAAGGTGTCTGGAAAGGATTTGACTGTTGTGTAGTAAAGACCACCTTGCCAAATGTCAGATTCTAGGGTAACTGATCACCCAAAGTAACTAGAGGAATTTGGAGCATGATGAATGGGGGTATGGTTGTTCCTGAGGGTTCATTTTCCCCAGCCATTGTCGACTGCTCATACTGTGTTTTCCTTCCTTCTATCTCGGTCCCTGGGACTCATGTTTCTATTGGAAAGTGACAATGGAAGCAATTGTTATTTTTTCATTGATGTCAAACCTTAACTAGTGAGACTATTGTTATCTGTTTGAGTACCATATCTACTGATGATGACCAATATTTAACAAGAATACCAAGTGAAAGGTTGAGTTAAGGCAATTGAAAGGGTACTTGATTAGTTGGCACTCTGGAAAAGCAATTAGTTGTTTATCTTTCAAGGATAGTTTTTCTGGCTGTTCTGTGTCGAGCAAGTTTGGCTTGTCTTGAGCAAAGTTGCTTATAATGAGCAAAGTTTCTTATGATGAGAAAAGTTTCTTATGCTGAGAAAAGTTTCTTGTGCTGAGAAAAGTTGCCTGTGACGAGAAAAATTTGTTCAATGCTGAGCACTAGTGAAATTGCCGAGTGGAAACAATGATATTGGCCGACTTACAGTAATTGGATTAATGATGAGATTTGAGATCTATGGCCAACTTAGCTAATTTTATTAGGATATGTAATGTTAATTAAAGATTGATCCATGTCATTTAATGTATGGGTAAGCGTAATTAATGCATGGTTTCAAGATTTAATTAGAGACTACTTTGGAGAAGTAAATGTAATGCAAAGATGGAATGATCTATTGGATCTGACCTAACCTAAGATCTACGATATTGTTTAATTGGCAAAAGATTTATTTGACCTAGACAAAGAGGTATATGATAACCTCAAGGGGTTATTCATTTAGGATGAAAGAGGTGTGCTGCTTGTATGTGGTAAATTTAGCCTTGTTAATTCACCATACACTTCAACATAGTCCTTCTTCACCAGGTACACACAAGACTGAATATGAGATTATTCATCCTGTCTGCCTACATGATTCGACCTGTTGTCTTCTATCTAGACGGGGTTTTTGAAATTGCTCTCAGAGCGAGAGTCTCACAACCATGGACCAATCTAGGAATGAAGGATTTATCTCCATGAATGCAATACAATGCAAGATTATACTAAGAATTGAAAGATGTAAGATAATCTAAGACATGATGATAAATGCAATTATTCTAGAAATTGAAGCTATTCTATTGCAAAATGATATTTTTCTATATGAGACATGACAATAATTCAGTATTCTAACAATGCATATTTTCTCTAGGGGTTTTGAATGAGGGATGAGAGTTCTTTTATAGACTCGGAGATGATCAGAATATAAACTTTCCTCTTTGAAATAAAACAGATAGAAAAGCCAGTTTAAAACAGAAAGCTTTATTCAAAAGAATACAATAAATTGTTTCCTTTTTTCTTTAGCTGTTTTCTTTCTTTGATTTAATTCTCTTTTATTTGAATTAAATTGTTTTCTTTCTCTTTAAAGCACAATTAATTCAAAGATTCTATTTCTGAATAGAGATAAGATTTTCGAGAGAATATTCAATTAATTAAATAAATATGACCTCACAATTGCTTTTTCTCAATTATCTAAATATTTAAATTCAATTATTGAAATGAGGATATTTATCTAACATTTAAATATTATTTAATTCCTTTTTCATGTGTCTTAGCTAAAGAGGGTGAATTTAATTTAATTAAAGTGCTAGGACTTTATTAATTAAATTAATTCAACCATAAGGTTTGTTTAGCCAAATAGGTATTTAGGAATTAAATACAATGTATGATTAATGCAGGTTTAGGATTTTCTGCATTTGACACTCAAGTCGAGTAGAGTCAGTTAAAACTTAGAATTGCCTAGTACAATAGGACTTTGATGATCCAAAATAATGACAAATGCAACAAAATTGGTTAGGGTTGCAAGATGCCAATTTTGGGGTGTTACATTTTGCCCCTCTTTGAATTGATGTGCAAACAACGCATTAATTCAAAGAATAGTCTGATGCTTGAAGCACAAAAGAATAGATTTGAAAATTGGTGAAGATTTCATATCCATCTCCAGAACAGAGCTTGACTCTCCAAAGTCTAGGTTAGGTTGCCAAGATGCCGGTCAAATAGATTTTTCAAGGGTCATCTTCAAAATGAAGCTTGATCCTCAGGGATCCAGGTTAGAATGCCCCGATACCTAATAGATTGATATATTTCACTACACTGTCCTCGGAATGATGCTCAACCTTCAAGAGTCAGGGTTAGAATTCCCCGATACCTATCCAACAAGATAATCAATAGATATTTTAGGACTATCTCCAGAACAAAGATTAGTCCCCCAATATCTAGGTTAGATTTCCAAGACACTGGTTTAGATAGATATCTTTCACATGTCTGTCCCTAGAACAAGGCTCAACCTTCAGGATTCAGGGTTAGATTGCCCCGATACCTGTCTCAAGAGATAGTAAATAAAGGTTTTTAAGAACTATCTCTAGAACAGAGCTTAGTCCTCCAATATCTAGGTTAGATTTCCCAGACACTAGTTAGATTGACATCTTTCACAAGGCTATCCCCAGAATGAGACTTAACCTTTAGGAGTCAGGGTTAGATTTCCTCGATACCTGTCTCAAAAGATAGTAAATAGAGGTTCAGAATCATCTCCAGAATAGAGCTTGATTATCAAGAGTCAGGGTTAGATTGCCCTGATACCTGTCCCAAAAAGATAGTTTTTGAGAACCATCTCTAGAACAAAGCTTGATCCTCAAGAATCTAAGTTAGATTGCTTAGATACTTAAAAGATGACAAGATGTAAGGAACAAAGATGCCCTTATTGATTGTGGAGTATCTAGTTTTGACTATGAGGTACGAAAAACTAAACATGCCCCAAGTGATGAGATGCCCCTAGCAATGAGGACTTTTGAAAATTAGATCATATTGATTGAAATAGATTTAATGATGTAATCATCTTGCCCCCTCGGGAGAAAAATAGAAAGATGACATGTCATAATGATGATGGAGAGAAAAAAATCATAGATAGATGTTGAGTCAGAGATCAAGAAGAACTCAGAATAGATTATGGAAGAATCTAGAAGATTCAGAATCAATTTCAAGCAATTTCGAGGTCTGGTTGACCAAGTTTGACCATGAATGACCAAAGTTGACTTTTGAGGAAAAAAATCAAATATTTGAGAAAATGATGATAGGATAAGATTCTAACAAGAAAGCGACGTCAGAAAGTCGACTGTACAAGCGTCCGATCGCGTCAGTCCCAATAATTTTAAAATGCGATTTTGAGCGATATAGAAGTGTCAGATTTCAATTTCGATCCCGAAAATTGGTTGAGCATATAGCTGAAGATAGAGAGTGAGGATCAAACACTTGGTCAGTCATGATGAAACCAAGACTCTAAAGAAGAACTCCCCTATGTATGAACCCAGGAGAATGCAAAGAAGAGAAC
>MU224623.1:1469270-1500489 GCA_018584345.1 Thuja plicata
TTTTGTAAAATTCAGAGGGAAGCAAAGTAAATGCTTGCCCAACTGTTGTGTAAACGATTTGTTTTCAAAGGCATAGAGTTGAAGGATAACTATCAGAGTATAAAGAGAACAAATCTGTTAGCCAACAAAGCCTAAATATACAAAGGAATGATACTATGTTGAAGATGGTGTGTGGTGCAGGAGCACCTAGGAAGGCTAGTTATGGAAATCTAACCTAGGGTTTTCTCTTTCTTTTTTTGGCTTGTAGTGGTTCTAGCTAGACCACTAGGTGAATAAAGGGACCAAGAGTCCTAGTGTGTGAAGTGCTTGTAGGAGAATAGGTCTTTTTAATTCCTTGGTGACCCTTAGGTCCAATTAGGCCCAATTAGGGGATTTTATCTTTTTGTATAAAAATGAACCAAGAGAGAGAATAGAGGTCCCTTTTTATGTTTTTTCATCATATTTAGTGGATTGGACAAGTTTGGATAGGTTTTGCCCAAGTTTGGCAATCAAACCCAAAAGTTGCCAAAAGTTGTCAATGTTGTCATTGACAACATTAACAACTTTTAAGACAAATTGGCATCTTCGATGAAATTGGTTAGGTAACTATCTAAAACTAACCATTTAGTGTTTGGTTCATCTATATAAGACCATCCTCGATATTTGTGAAGGGTTGGCATGTTTAATAAATTTCATGTACGGACTGTGTTAAGCAATAACAGTGTGAATTTGTGTGTTTCATGGTGATCAGGTAGTGTAATGAATTGAGAGTGCTTCTGTAAGTGTTGTTTCATGTAATGTAGGTTGTGTTTGAACTTCTTGTGGTGTTATTTTGGTAGATTGAATAATTTTAACTGTTTGTTTAAAATCTTTAAAGTTCAGTCCAGTCAATGGTCTTGTTTTGAGCACTGCTTGCAAATGGAGTCTTAACTTTCTTTTCCACCGTGGATTTGGCCTGGGCTCTTGGATTATGAAAGTGGACTCCATGTACATTTTTTACACAGTAGGATGGGCCCTGGAATTGGTGGTAGGTATTTCTAAGATGATTCCCTAGGCGAGCCAGAGTGGCATGGCTAGGGATCATCAGAGGTTGCAGAGCTAGCTAGAGGGATTGAAAGCATCCATAGCTTCAATCAGAGGAAGTAGGAAGAAATAAGAGTCAAAGGAGGACCCCCAACCAGGAGGATAACTTATGAGGAGTTATCTTGTTGGCCAAGAAAGTTCATTTCTTGTGCAAACAGTAAAGGAGGCCTAAAACCTTGAATTGTAGGCATGAAAGTAGGGAGGACTATACGGACACTTCAGGGGCCTAAAACCTAGAAAATATCTAGTGTCTCTAAAAATGGTGTCTTGATCCTAAACGTATTTTGCACTTGTTAAGACATTTTTCCAAGATAATTCAAAAAATGTGACCAAATAGGGCTAATTGCTTATAGCCCTATTTTGGGGGTAATTGCAAAGGTTCTTGGAGCTCGTTTGTGTTCTTGAAGAAAAGTGAGTTTGTAGAGATTGGAATTGGTCCTATTGACATCTTCATATGCTACCTTTTCAATTTGGTGGAGATTAGAATCCATTTGGATCAGATTGAGCAAATGGGCAAGAAAGACCAATTTGGGTCTAATATGAGGATTGTAAAGTTGTGACTTCTATTTTGTTGGTGTTTACTAGTTGAAGGAAATTAGGATCTTGTGATAAGATACCTAAGGAGCCTAGGGTTAGTAGAAGAACACTAGTAGGCCAGTGATTGACCTAGGTGTTGGAGATTTGATTCTGAATAGTTGATTGATTGTATGTTTGTCATTGATGACAACATATAATACACAACAGTACTTCTATATGTACTTATCCATATGATGACATGAAGACTTCCGTGGATAGATACATGTTTTTGACATGTTTATTATTCTATGTTCATGCACACAAACCATGATATGATGTTTCAATAAAGATATGTAATTCTATTATTGACAGTTACAGTTCTGGAGGAATAACAGTTTAAGGCCGACGTATGTAACATGTTTATTAAGTTGCGCCTATCTTTAGGATATGCGTGTGTATATTCATGATGAGTTATGAGTTTTTTATATTAATCTAAAGGTTCCAAACATATTTTAAGAATATTGCAAATTTATGGTTAATTTAGTGAAGCCGACTTAGTGAAGTGACGCGTCTATTCAGTTTATACTTGCGTAGTTGTAATTATGCTTGCACGCTTAATAGAACCAACAAGGATGTTATGAAGAGTTGTCTTATAGGTCCCATGATATCATACTTGTTGTATGTACTTATAGAAGGTCATTTTTGATAAGAAGATTTGCAAAAGCCAGAGATAAGAAAAGCAGAGCAGAGTGTAAAAGCAGCAAAGCTATATCTGTCATATGTTGGTGATATAGATATTGAAGTAGAAGATTTCAGAGTGAAGACAAGATTTTTGTAGAGATAAACAAGAGGTTAAAGCATCAGTGCACAAAAGGAACTGATCAGACAAGCAATGTCACAGTAGCAGTTCACCTTGCAGATACAGTGTGTATCAAATATCCAGAAGGTTGTAGCCTTCACCATTTGGACAGTGAGTCCACCACCCCTAACAGGGTTATCAAAAAAGACTCCTAACAGGGTTTGACCCTTAACAAGGTCATTGTACTTCATGTATTGTAAAGACAACTCCTAACAGGGTTAAGGATCTTCTAACAAGGATCATAAGACACTAGTACAGAATATTTGTGTGTATTAATTCCCACCGGGGTTTTCACCTACATTGGGTTTCCCTGTAATCACATATGGTGTTATGTGTTGTGTATATTTATCTTACTTGCATTGATATTCAATTCCAGTACATAAGCATTAAGGAAAGATTCAGATAATAAGAAAAAGTATTAATTGATAGATCACTGATTCACCCCCCCCCCCCCCCTCCGTGANATCACTGATTCCCCCCCCCCCCCCCTCTCAGTGATCCTAATCCTAACACTAGGAGACCCTAGAAGAGGTCTAAGGAGAAAGACTAGTACTACATCATAGTGTTATCAGAGCAAGTTGAGAAACTTGGGAAAGTTGGTTTATGTCAGAGGTGGAATCTTGTGGTTCTACAAAGATGGTGACAAATGCAAAAATAGCCAAGGATATGGAGGAGAAAAAGGAGAAAAATAGATTCCTTGAGGGTACTTTGGAAGCAATGAGAGTAAATATGGAAGAACTAGTAGATGCTACTAGGAAGAAATAATATGAAGTAGAATCCAGTAGTAAGGGTAAGAAGAAGATGGAGGAAGAAGATTACATTCCTAAACCTGACCCAGTGTTGAATGAGGAACCTTTCTTAAAGACCATAAAGGCACTAAGTGGCAAATCTCTAGAGGGAATACCTTTATTTCGAGGAAAGATGGATATTGAGGTAGTCGTGGACTAGATTGAAGCAATGGAAAATCATTTTGAATGTTAAGGGATAAGTGAGGCCCAAAGGGTTAAAGTGGCCAAGTCTAGACTTAGAGGGTCAGCTTTGACTTGGTGGAAATACCTTCAAGATGAGAGGGTAAGCATGGGAAAGCAACCAATAGAAAATTGGAATGGTATGGTAACAAAATTGAAAGAGAGTTATCTTCCAGAAGACTATGAAATACAGCTCCATAGGAAGAGACAAAACTTGAAGTAGAAATATCTAGATGTGGCCTCATATACTGAGGAATTCCAAAGACTATGTTTAAGGTCTAAGTTGCAAGAAGAAGAGCTAATCAAAGTGGCTAGGTTTGGGTGGGTTGAAGTGGAACATTCAAGAGGAGTTAATTCTATGGACACCTACTACCATCCAAAAATATCATCATTTTTCTCTAAAGGTGGAAGAGACGAATAGGAAGAGAGGGGATTCTAGTTTCAAGAACAATAGTAACAATAGAGATAGAGGAAGAGAATAGAGGGGTCAGAGAGGAGGCTACCAAGGAAGGGGCAGTGAACAAAGGTCCCAAGGAGGAAACAATTTGATAGAGCAGTAGACTAAGAACAATTCAAGAGGAGGCTATAATAGAGGCAGGGGTAACAATGGGGGTTCTAACAGAGGAAGAGGAGGTAGTAGTAGATCCTACTTTTCCACAATGAAGTGTTATTGTTGTGGGAAACTAGGGCATCCAGCTTACAAATGTCCTGATAAACCCTCTGTAGAAACCAGTGACAAAAGAGTAGCATATGCACATGAGGATACTTCTAGTGTCAAGAATCCAAAGGTGGACCATTTAGACTTATAAATGATTGAGAACCTGATGTTTAGGAGGGTCCTAATAAGGAAACCAATCAAAGATGATCCCAAACATAGGAGGGCACTATTTAGAATCAAATGCAAGATTCTTAGGAAAGTGTGTAAAGTGATTGTTGATTCTGGATCCACAAACAAAATCATTTTAGAGGAGGTAGTGGTGAAGCTTAAGCTAGCCAAAATACCCCATGTGAACCCTTATAAAGTGACATGGCTCAAAAAAGGCTAGAGTGTCTTGGTCAATGAACAAACATGGGTAGAATTCTCAATAGCAGGGTACAAGGATAGATTGCTTTGTGACATCCTACCAATGGATGCTTGTCATTTTCTTCTTGGGAGACCTTGGCAGTTTGATAATGGAGCAGTATATGATGGGAAGAAGAACTCCATTACATTTAAGAAAGAAGGAAAGACATTCAAAATTCAGTCTTTATTGGAGGATGAGGAACCACAGAGTAAAACTCCTAATGTTATGTTATGCAGTGGGAAGGAGTTTGTGAGGGACATCAAAGATGATGAAGGAGAAGGTTATGCCATTATATTGAGACCTAAGGACGAGGAGACACCATTAAAGGAACCACTACCAAAGGAAGTGCAAGAATTGCTTGAAAAATATAAGGAAATTGTGAGTGATGGTACTCCTACAACCCTACCACCTAAGAGGGTTATAAGTCATCAAATAGACTTTGTACCAGGGGCATCCTTTCCCAATAAAGCAGCATACAAGTTGACTCTAGATCAGAACTTGGAGGTAGCAAGACAAGTACAAGAACTCTTGGATCAAGGCTTGATCAAGAAGAGCATTAGCCTATGTGTAGTCCCGGTTGTTTTGGCATCAAAGAATGGGGGAAAGTGGAGATTATGCATAGACTCAAGGGATATAAATAGGATTACAATAAGGTACAGGTTCCCAATCCCAAGGATAGAGGATCTTATGGATTGCCTAGGTGGGGAAATGTATTTCACAAAGCTAGATTTGAAAAGTGGTCATCACCAAATCAGGGTGAAGGAAGGTGATGAATGGAAAATGGAATTCAAGACCATAGATGGGTTATATGAGTGGTATGTGATTCCATTTGGCCTCTTTAATTCTCCAAGAACATTCATGAGGCTCATGAATGAGGTGCTCAAGGATTACACTGGAAAGTTTGTGGTGGTATATCTTGATGATATACTGATTTTCAGTAAGACAAGAGAGGAACATGTCAAACATGTGGAGGTAGTATTGAAGAGGTTGCATGAAGAGAATTTGGCCATTAACCTTGAGAAGTGTGAGTTATTTAAACAAGAGCTAGTTTACTTGGGCTGTGTGGTGTCCAAGGGGTCTTTGAAGATGGACAAAGACAAAGTTGTTGCAATCTTGAACTGACCTTCACCAACCACAGCCACTGAGGTAAGGAGTTGTCATGGCCTTGCCCAATTTTATAGAAATTTTATTAGGAACTTCAGTGGGATATGTGCTCCATTAATGGATACTATTAAGGGTGGGATAAAAACTAAGTTCAAATGGACTTTGGAAGCTGAAAAATCTTTTGAAATGTTGAAAAGACAAGTGGCTACTCAACCTGTCTTATAGTTGCCAAGCTTTGATAAGCTATTTACCATTGAGTGTGATTCTAGTGGAATGGAAGTAGGGGGTGTATTAAGTCAAGAGGGTAGACCTATTTCCTTCTTTAGTGAAAAATTGAATGAGGCCAAGAAGAAATATTCTTCTTATGACTTAGAGCTTTATGCTCTAGTCCAATCTCTGAGAAAATGGAGGCATTATCTATTGCCTAAAGAATTTGTGGTATTTACTGATAATCAAGCCCTTAGCTACATTAACACACAAGAAAAGGTAAGTAATAGGCACCTAAAGTGGATGGAATACTTGCAGGCATTCACTTTTACTATCAAACACAAGAAGGGTCATCTCAACAAGGTGGCAGATGCTTTAAGCAGGAGATTATTAACTGTGCAAGAACTCCACTTGAATAGCATTGGGATTGAGAGTTTTAGAGACCTATAAAAATTAGATGAGGATTTTGGTGAGGCCTATAAAGTATGTGTTGACTTTGAGAATCATTATCATAGCAAGTTCTCTTATTACACTTTACAGAATGGTTTGTCGTTTAAAGGTAATCAATTGTGTGTGCCCAAGGGGTCAATGAGGATGAACCTCATCCAAGAGAAGCATAATGGCTCTCTAAGTGGTCATTTTGGGAAGGAAAAAACCTTAGAATTGGTCCAAAGGTTCTACCATTGGCCAAAATTGGTGAAGGATGTCACCAGGTATGTAGAGCAATGTGTTTTTTGCATGAAGGCAAAAGGAGGAACGAGTAATGTAGGGTTGTATCAGCCTCTACCTATCCCTAATAGACCATGGGAGTGTGTAAGTATGGATTTCATTGTGGGGTTACCCAAAACTAAATAGGGGTATGATAGCATTTATGTAGTTTTTGATAGGTTTAGTAAAATGGGACATTTCATTCCATGTAGAACTACTAATGATGCCAGCCACATAGCTTATTTGTTTTTCAAATAAATAGTAAGGATTCATGGTCTTCCTTTGAGCATTGTCTCTGATAGAGACATAAAATTTATGAGTCATTTTTCGAGAACTTTGTGGACAAGGCTGGGTACAAACCTATATTTTGGTTCAGTTTACCACCCTCAAACTGATGGCCAAACTAAGGTGGTTAACAGAGTGCTAGGTAACCTTTTGAGGTGCTTAACTAAGGAATATGGACAGACTTGGGATGTGGTCATTCCTCAAGCAGAATATGCTTACAATGATAGCAAGAACAGGATGACACACAAGAGTCCATTTGAGGTGGTTTATGGCATGCATCCTAGGGGTGTGTGTGAGCTCAAGGATCTTGGTGGAATGGAGTACAAAAGTTGTCATGTAGAATAATTCACCTCAACCATGAAGGAGATACAAGATCATGTCAAGAAGTAGATACAAGACAGTCAACTTAAGTTGAAAGCCAAGGTTGATGAGAAAAGGAGGGATGTTCAGTTTGAAGTGGGGGACTATGTGATGGTCCACTTAAACAAATCTAGACTACAGAAGGGTGTCCCTACCAAGCTTCAAATGAAAAGGGTGGGACCATGCAAGATCTTAGCAAAATATGGAGCTAATGCATATAGGGTGGACTTACCATCAGATTTGAGCATCTCTCCAATATTCAATGTTCAAGACCTAATAGAGTTTAGAGGATAGTTTAAGGATATCAGCCCAACCAACCAAGGGGTCAGTGTTGATGTGGAGATTACTGCCTTACCTCCAAAGTTTCCTATGGTGGCTGATAAAGTCCTAGACTCCTAGGTCAAGAAGACCACTAGACACAAAGTCTACATGGAGAATTTGATTTAGTGGAAGGATAGACTTGAGTTAGAGGCTTCAAGGGTTGTAGAGATAGATTTCAAGAAGGTGGGCATCTCATTGGAGCTACTATCCACAGGAGTGACATGACTTCTCTTTTTGGGGGAGTATGGTGCAGGAGCACCTAGGTAGGCTAGTTATGGAAATCTAACCTAGGGTTTTCTCTTTTTTTTTTTGTCTTGTAGTGGTTCTATCCAGACCACTAGGTGAATAAAGGGACCAAGAGTCCTAGTGTGTGAAGTGCTTGTAGGAGGATAGGTCTTTTTAATTCCTTGGTGACCCTTAGGTCCAATTAGGGGATTTTAGCTTTTTGTCAAAAAATGAGCCAAGAGAGGGAGTAGAGGTCCTTTTTGATGTTTTTTCATCATATTTAGTGGATTGGACAAGTTTGGATAGGGTTTGCCCAAGTTTGGCAATCAAACCCAAAAGTTGCCAAAAGTTGTCAATGTTGTCATTGACAACATTAACAAATTTTAAGACAAATTGGCATCTTCGATGAAATTGGTTGGGTAACTATCTGAAACTAACCATTTAGTGTTTGGGTCATCTATATAAGACCATCCTCAGGATTTATGAAGGGTTGGCAAGTTTAAGAAATTTCATGTATGGACTATGTTAAGCAATAACCGTATGAATTTGTTTGTTTCATGGTGATCGGGTAGTGTAATGGATTGAGAGTACTTTTGTAAGTGTTGTTTCATGTAATTTAGGTTATGTTTTAAATTCTTGTGGTGTTATTTTGGTAGATTGAATAGTTTTAAGTGTTTTTTTAAAATCTTTAAAGTTCAGTCCAGCCGCTAGTTTGGTTTTGAGCACTGCTTGCAAATGGAGTCTTAACTTTCTTTTCCATCATGGCTTTGGCCCGGGCTCTTGGATTATGAAATTGGACTCCATATACATTGTGTACATAGAAGGATGGGCCTAGAAGTGGTGGCAGATATTTTTAAGATGATGCCCTAGGTGAGCCAGAGTGGCATGGCTAGGGATCATCAAAGGTTGTAGAGCTAGCTAGAGGGATTGAAAGCATCCATAGCTTCAATAAGAGGAATTAGGAAGGAATAAGAGTTAGAGGAGGACCCCCAACTAGGAGGAGAAGTTGTGAGGATTTATCTTATTGGCCAAGAAAGTTCATTTCTTGTGCAGATAGTAAAGGAGGCCTAAAACCCTGAATTTTAGGCATGAAAGTAGGGAGGACTATACGGAAACTTCAGAGGCATAAAACCTATAAAATATCTAGTGTCTCTAAAAAGGGTTTCTTGATCCTAAACCTATTTGGCACTTTTTAAGATATTTTTCCAAGATAATGCAGAAAAGGTAACCAAATAGGGCTAATTACGTGTAGCCCTATTTTGGGGGTAATTGCAAAGGTTCTTAGAGCTCGTTTGTGTTCTTGAAGCAAAGTGAGTTTGGAGAGGTTGGAATTGGTCCTATTGACATCTTCATATTCTGGCTTTTCAATTTGGTGGAGATTAGAATCCATTTGGATCAGATTGAGAAAATGGGCAAGAAAGACCAATTTGGGTCTAGTATGAGGATTGTAAAGTCGTGACTTTTATTTTGTTGGTGTTTACTAGTTGAAGGAAATTAGGATCTTGTGATAAGATACCTAAGGAGCCTAGGTTTAGTAGAAGAACCCTATTAGGTCAGTGATTAACCTAGGAGACCCCAGAAGAGGTCTAAGGAGCAAGACTAGTACTACATTAGTGTGACTGGTCATGATTCAAGAGAGGATGAAATTGGATTTGTTGCAATTGAATATATTGAAAAAATGTTTGATGAAATGGAAATTGAAGATGAAAAGAAAGCACAAGAATTGGCATTAGTTTCCCAAGCAAACATCAGAATAGACTGAATCATTGACAACAGGTGTTCACATCACATGAAAGGAGACAAAGACAGATCTGTACATCTAGATAATTACAAAGGTGGCATGGTTATATTTGGAGATAACACTCCTAAACCTATCATAGGTAGAGGATCTATCACTTTAGATGGAAAGAACAAGACAAATTATGTTCTACATGTTGATGGTTTACATCATAACTTACTAAGTGTTGAATAGTTGCTCGATAAAGGATATCAATTGGAATTCAAAAACAATAGATGCATCATTAATAACAAAGAATGAGACATGATTGCATCAGGTTTAAAGACCAAAGGTAATGTTTTTCAGCTCAACTTTGAAGTAAGTTGTTTTGTTTCAAAAGTGGATGATAATTGGTTATGGCACAAAAGACTTTGTCATATCAATTTTGACAACATAGTAAAGATAAACAATGTGAAGGTAGTAAGAGACCTTCCTAGTATTGCAAGACCATTTGATACTATGTGCAGAAAATGTGTGATGGGAAAGCATGTGAGGAACTCATTCAGAAGAAAACATAACTCCGCAGAGAACAAATTAGATCTAGTGCATACAAACTTATGTGGACCTACTCAAACAAGATCATACTATGGTGAAAGGTATTTAATTTTTTTTGTTGATGATTTCTCCAGAAGGATGTGGGTTGTGTTCTTGAAAGATAAATCTGAATCTTTTGAGAAGTTCAAAATATTCAAAGCTAAAGTTGAAAATGAGTCTAGATTAAAGATAAAATGTCTAAGATCTGATAGAGGAGGATAATTCACCTCTAACAAGTTTCTTGAGTAATCCAAAGAACATGGGATCAAAAGACAGCTAAGTGCACCTAGAATTCCTCAATAGAATGGAATTGCAAAAAGGAGAAACAAGATTATACTTGACACAATGCACACTATCATAATTGAAGGAAAAGTTGTGCACACCTATTGGAGAAAAGTAGTTAATACAATAGTCTATACTATCAATAGAATTTAAATAAAGCCAGGCATAGACACAACACCTTATGCACTTTGGTTTGGAAATGTGCCTATAGTAAAATACTTCAGAATCTTTGGAAGCAAGTGTTACATCAAGAGAGATGATGGTGTTGGTAAGTTTGATGCTAGAAGCGATGAGGGTATTTTCTTGGTTACTCTACTAAGATAAAAGCTTACATATGTTTTAATTTGAGGTTGAAGAAAATCACTGAAAGTGCACATGTGAAGATTGATGAGAAGTTCATGATTCAAGAGAGATACTATGATTATGCACATATGATTGAAGATGAACCTAGACCTATCAATAAAGAAATAATTATTGAAGAAATGTTTGACTGTATTGATGTATCATGCAATAACCCTAAACCAAGTGAAAAGGAATCACATATTACAGATGAGAGTGTCACACCTAAAATTTCAAAATACACATCTAGATACCATTCAAAAGAAGATATCATTGGAGATCAAAGCAGTAAAGTTTTGACAAGATCTAAAGAAAAAATTTTAATCGTTGATGAAGAGGTATGTTTAATTTCACAAATTAAACCCTTAAGTGTTGAAGATGCTTGTAATGATTCAGATTGGAAAAATGAAATGCAAGAAGAATTAGATCAGATAATTAAGAATGACACGTGGGAATTGGTCCCTAGACCTTGTGACAAAAATGTGATTGGAACTAAGTGGATATTCAAAAAAAAAAAGAATGAATATGGTATAGTGATAAGAAAAAAAGAAAGACTAGTATGTAAAGGATATGCGAAAAGAGAATGAATTGACTACTCTAATACATTTCCCCCTATGAGTAGACTAGAAGCTATTAAATTTTTTTAGCTTATGCAACATTCAAGAACTTTAAAGTATATTAGATGGATGTCAAGTCAGAATTTATGAACGGTGACTTGAAGGAAAAAGTTTACATAGAAAAACCTAAAGGATTTAATTTATCAGACAAACTGGACATGGTATGTAGACTAAAGAAAGCCCTCTATGGACTTAAACAAGCCCCAAGAGCATGGTAGGGAGTAGCAGATTGTAACTTATTCATAAGAGAGACACCTAAAGGATTATTACTTTTTGTTATTTTTGTTGATGACATTATTTTTAGAGGTAATGACAAGATTAGTGCATAATTTGCCAAAGAGATGCAGAGCGAGTTTGAAATGAGTATGATTGGACCTATAAAATAATTTTTGGGATTAAATGTAAAATAGATAGACAGAGGTATATTCATAAATTAGTCTAAATATGTGAAGGGGATATTGAAGACAATCAAGATTAAAGATTGCAAACCAGTAAGCACCCCTATGATAACATGAAGCAAGCTTTCTAAAAATGATGACTCTACAACAGTTGACAAAACACTATACAAGTCTATGATTGGAAAAATCATATATCTCACTCAATCTAGACCAGATATTTCTAATGCAGTTGGCATTGTTGGAAGATTTACAGCTGAACCGAAACAAAATCACTTAATGGAAATAAAAAGAATATTTAGATATTTAAAAGGGATTATAGACTATGGTTTATGGTATCCTAATTTAGAAAATGTAGAACTTCATGTGTATACAAGTGCAGATTGGGCAGGTTGTGTTGATGACAAAAAAATTACCTTAGGAGGAGCAGTATTTCTTGGAGATAGTTTGGTTACTTGGACAATAAAGAAGTAGAACTGTATTTCTCAGTCAACAACAGAAGCTGAGTATGTAGCAGCAACATTAAATTTTTCCACAATGGTTTGGATCAAGTAGCTAATTAAAGACTTTAGAATTCAAATTAATTATGCTATTTTCATTCATTGTGACAACACTAGCACTATTAATATGTCAAAGAACCCTGTGATGCATGCAAAGACAAAACACATAGAAATAAAATATCATTTTCTAAGAGAAAAAGTTGCAGAGAGAGAAGTGAAGTTGGATTATGTGAGCACCAAATATCAGTTGGTAGACATATTTACTAAACTTTTATCAAAAATACTTTTGAGTATCTCAAGAAGAAGCTAGGAGTAATTCCATTTCCTAAGTCTGATTAGAATTTGCAGCAAGTGCATCAGTCCTTGGTGACTGATGATTGATTGACTACTCTACTTTTGGAGTAGTACCTGTGCTTATTTGTATTTGGCATCCTTTTCCATTAATGTCAAAGGGACACTATATAGTAAGGGGGAGCATATACTCTGGGGGAGTATATAGTCATGAAAATAAAAACAAAGTAAAAAGAGATGCAGCAGTTAAGAGGAACTTTTGATGAGGATATTGAGAAGATTGTAAAAAGAAAGAAGACACTTTTGGATTGATGGTGTTTTTCATATCATATGTTGCCATCAATGTCAAAGGGGGAGATTTTTGGATATTTTCTTTTGTGCAAATAGTTGACTATATATTTGTCATTGATGACAACATAAAGTATACAATAGTGTATTGTATTCAATTATCATTATGGATATGTTGGAGCCTTACGCGGTTAGTTTTATGTTGTAGAAATATTTATTATGCCATGTTCATACACGTAGATTTAGTAGTATAGTTAAAGTTGAGTTATGTTGATTTGTTTACCAGCTACAATTTCAGAAGATTGTTATTAAGAGCTGACAGTAATTTCATTGTTTCTTTAGTTGTGTCTATCTTAGGGATATGCATGTTCGGATTCATGTTTAGTTATGAGTTAAGAATTTTTAACCAAAGGTGATTAATGTGTTTCATCTAAAGTGTGATGTTTGATTTTATTTTAGTGGAGCCGACTATGTGAAGTGATGCGTCTATTCATTTTGAGTTGTGCGGTTCTAATTATGTTGTGTGCTTAGTTTAGCCAACAAGGAAGTTGTTGAAGAGTTTCTTATAACTAAAACAATCATATCTTTGAAGAAGATACTTATAGTAGTTCATTTTTGATCGCCAAGCATGGTTGTGAAGAGAAAAGAAGTAAAAGTCATGGCAGTTAATAGAGCAGAATATCTGATGTATTAGAATAGTAAATCTACATCATTCATCAGTCAAGGATCTATGTGAAGAATCAGAAAGATTATACAAGTCACTGGAACTAATCAAGAAAGTAGGTCTACTTAAATAGTTCAAATATTAGATATAGTGTATATCTATTTTGCAGAAGGTTGCAACCTTTATCATTTGAGAAGTGTGCTCTTGGATAGTATGTCTTCACCCCTAACATTGTTATTTATAAAAGACTCCTAACAGGGTCTGACCCTTGACTAGGTCACTGTACTTATTTCATTGTAAATATCAACTCTAACATGGTTGTAAGATCTTCTAACAGGGATCATTATACTCTAGTACAGCTCTTTGTGGTGCTAATTCCTACCGGGTTTTTTACCCATTTGGTTTCCCTGTAACCAAAATTGTGGTGTTTTATTATGTGTTATCTTGTTGTATTTATGCTTAATGTTATTTTGTACTTAATTTGTTAAAAGAGTTGAAACTAGTAGATAACTAATTCACCCCCCTCTCAGTTATCTCTTGGGACTAATCCTAACATTCAATTCAAATACATTACCTCTAGATTTAGTACCATATGTGATCAAGTATCCTGCTTTACTTTTGATAGAGAATTTCCCATCAATGAATTTTAATTGATAACCTTTGTCCACTAATTTTCCAACACTCAACATATTATTCTTAAGTCCATCGACAAGTAATACATTGTTAGTGTTAGTATTTCCATCTAAAAAAATAGATCCAATTCCAATAATAAGCTTAGGAGTATTGTCACAAAATCTGACAACACCACCATCATGTCTTTTCAAACTCACAAATTTTTTTTTATCTCCAATCATATGATGTGAACAACCATTGTCTATAACCCATTCAGATTTATTTTTAACATGGGATACTAAGGCTTTTTCTTCATGCATAGTTTCATCATCCTTAATAGCAATAAATCTAATTTTATAATAGTCATCATCATCATTATCATCATCAGATATAACCTCACTATCATAATAACATTCCTTATCTTTTGAATACTTAGACTTGAAAAACTTAGGTTTGTGCTTTGGAACTCTTGTAGGACATCTAGATGCAAAATGACCAATCTTGTTACATGAAAAACATTTCAAAGGTAATTTTTCTTCAAATTTTCCCTTACCTCTCTTTTCTCTTCTAGCAATTAGTGTCACAACTTCATCTAGCTTTCTTTCTTCTTCCTATATCTATTCCCATTCATCAGCATAGGCTCCAAGTTCTTCCCTTAGGTAATTACTATTGGTGCTTGCATTTATAGATAAGGTCTTTTTTTTCGTGTGCACGGTTGCCTTGAATGCTGACTAAACTTTAGGTAAAGTGTCTCCCAATTTTGTGGCCTCAAATGTAGTTAGCTTTCCAATCAACATCTCTCTGGTGAAGTTTGGTGTCAAAGGTATGATCTCCTGTATAGCTTGTACTTTGGTTCTATATGCAGGTGTCAAAGATCTAAGTATCTTTGCAATCACTTCTCCCTCACTATAAGTACCTCCAAAGTTTCTAATACCAGTAACCACTTCAGTAATTCTCTATCCATATGCTCCAATGTTCTCATCTTCTCTCATCTTCAGTGATTCCATCTTTGTCTTCCATTTTTGTAGCTTTTCCTTCTTTGTAAACTTATCTCCAATATATAATGCTTCCAATATTGTCCATATCTCATGTGCAAAATCTAAGCCCTTTACTTCAGTGAATTCTCCTTTTGAAAGTGCATTGATGAAAGATTCCCTTGAAACCATATTACATGAAAATAACTTCTTCTGATCTTCATTAGCCTTCTCTAATTCATCCTCGGTCACTATATTTTCATTCTTCTTTGTGATCATCCAGGAATCAATTCACAGACATAGTAAATGTGTTCTCATCTTGTTCTACCAACTGTCAAATTTTTTAGGATCAAACTTCAAACTATCCTTCCTATAGTAAGTCATCTTGAGGATCACCTCAAGTTGTTAAACTTTATCTCTAAGGACCACAAGCTCTGATACCAATTGTTAGGAATAACAGTCCATAAGACAACTAAGAGAGGGGGGTGAATCAGTTGTAATATAGATTATTAAACTTTAAACTTTATAAACCAAATATGCAAATGTAAATGATAACACAGTAAATGCCAAAAACCATAACACAATATTTTTTGTCAAGGAAACCCTGTTAAAGGTAAAAAACTAGTGGGAATTAACACCCACAAATAATGTACTGAGAGTATAGTATCCCTATTAAAAGATTTAGCCCTGTTAGGAGCTTGTTACAACATTATAGTACATAGTCCCTATTAAGAGACAGACCCTATCAGGAGTCAAAAGAAATAGCAGACTCACTACTTAGGCACACTAAAGCCACCCTCAAGGATTCACAATCCAAACAAGTGTATATAGAAAATACACAACCCAGTGAGCTGTCTGATAGAAACTATCTTTGCTTGGTCAGTACCACTGAAGTACTCTTCTCATAAACTTAGCTCTACATCCAGCAGTCCAACAAGCCTCCTAGCTTTCACTTATTTATCTTTTCAATCTCTATCACATATTTTCAAAAGAAAAGATCACTCATATATACCCTCTTACAATAATTCATTAGGTTGGCCAATTAAGCTTCCTAATATACAAATAATCAATCAGGTCACCTAATTAAGGCTTTCCAATATATAAATAATAATATAAACCCTTTCTAAGATACACATGATACCTATAACAAGTAAACATCAAATATAATCCATCACTTATACTTCCAGATCTGTAATCCATGCTCACAATTCATTTTATACGCTACATGTCTAAAGTCAGCCACCAAATAGGTCTTCTTCATAATACACACCATAGCTGACATCACCAGTCATCAAACAATAATCAAAATCAACCCAATATTCCAATATATGTCGTATGTCCACCAGTAAGCTTTCTTCATCAACAATATCTTTGCCAGAAAGATATACCCAAAACACAAAGACCTACTCTGTTTAGTATCACAGTTACAGTCTAGAAACCAGTCTTCACCAAATCAACTGTAACATCTATAATATGAAACATAAGGAAAAGCAACCTTAGGAATAAGTTCAACACACATCCCTCTGCATAAGTCCAACTTTGATCATTTTGAATCATCTGTACAGTGTCCATACACTTCTTCCATTCAAGTAACTAGTTTGTCCTCTCCACAGAAACATATGTTGACATCAGTGGAAAAACATGAATATCAACAATATGATCAGTACCCAAAACTGATATCATCCAACACTCTACACATAGTTTTAGATGGTTTCACAATCTTAGGTAGATCTCTCACAACATTAGTCATACTTGCCTTCACAATGTTATCAAAGTTAACATGAAAAAATATTCTATGCTATAACCAACTGTCATCAACCTTCACAATAAAATAAGAAGCTTCAGATGTATTTAATTCAAATACATTACCTCTAGATTTAGTAATAGATGTGATCAAGTCTCCTAATTTACTTCTGATTGAACATTTCCCATAAATGAATTTCAATTGATAACCTTCGTCCACTAACAGCCCAACACTCAATATATTATGCTTAAGTCCATCAACAAGCAGTACATTGTCAGTATTAGTCTTTTTCTCTAGAGAAATAGATCCAAATCCAATTATAAGCTAAGGAGTATTCTCACCAAATATAAAAACACCACCATCATATATTTTCAGACTCACAAACTTATTTTTATCTCTATTCATATGATGTGAACAACCACTATCTATAACCCATTTAGATTTCTTTTCAATATGGGATACTAAGGCTTTTTCTTCATGTATAGGTTCATCATCCTTAATAGAAATAAATCCACTTTCATCATAATTTATATCATCATCAGATACACCTTCACTAGCATAATAACATTCCTTATCTTTTGAATACTTAGATTTGTAAAACTTAGATTTATGCTTTGGAACCCTTGTCAGAATTCAAGATGCAAAATGACCAACCTTGTTACATGAAAAACATTTCAAATGTAATTTTCCTTCAAATTTACCCTTAACTCTCTTTTCTCTTCTAGCGATCAGGGTTACCACTTTATCTAGATTTCTTTCTTCCTCCTGCATCTTTTCCTATTCATCAGCATAGTCTCCAAGCTCTTCTCTTGAGTCACCATTGCTGGTGTTCATAATTTTAGATAAGGTCTTTTTGTTTCTATGAACAGTCACCTTGAATGCTGACTCTAATTTAGGTAAAGAATCTCCCAATTTTGCATCCTCAAAAGTAGTAATTTTTCCAATCAACATCTCTCTAGTGAAGTTTGGTGTCAAAGGTATAATATCCTCTATAACTTGTACTTTAGGCTTTTATATAGGTGTCAAAGATCTAAGTATTTTCACAATCACTTCTTCCCCACTGTAAGTACCTCCAAAGTTTCTGATGTCAGTAACTAATTCATTAATTCTTTGTGCATATGCCCTAATGTTCTCATCATCTCTCATCTTCATTGATTCCATCTTTGTTATCCAATTTTGTATCTTTGCCTATTTATTAAACTTATCTCCTATATATAGTGCTTCCAATCTTGTCCAAATCTCATCTGCAGAATCCAAGTCTTTTACCTCTATGAATTCACCTTTAGAAGTGTGTTGATCAATGATTCCCTTGCGACCATATTACATGAAAATAACTTCTTATCATTTTCAATAGCCTTCTCCAATTCATCCTCAGTCGCTATCTTTTCCTTCTCTTTTTTGATCATCAAGTAGTCAATTACCAAACATAGAAAATGTGTTCTTATCTTGTTCTTCCAACTGTCAAAGTTTTTAGGATCAAATTTTGGACTATCCTTCGTGTAGTAAGTTATGTTTAGGATCACCTCAAGATATTAAGATTTATCTCTATGGACCAGTAGCTATGATACCAATTGTTAGGAATAAATTCCCACAAACAAAACTGAGAGGGGAGTGAATCAATTGTGATACAGAATATTAAACTTTAAACTTTATAAACCAAAAATTCAATGCAAATTATAACATAGTAAATGCCAACAGAATAACACAATACTTGTTGTCGAGGAAACCCTACTAAAGGTAAAACCCTAGTGGGAATTAACACCCACAAATGATGTAGTGAGATTAGAGTACCCCTATTAAAAGATTTAGCCCTGTTAGGAGCTTATTACAACATTATAGTACATAATCCCTATTAAAGGACAAACACTATTAGGACTAAAGAGTAACAGTGGGCTCACTGTCCAGGAACACTGGCCAAAGAAGGTTAATGCCACCCTCAAGGATTTACAATCCAAACAAGTGTATATAGAAAATATACAATCTAGTGAGCTATCTAATAGAAACTATCTTTTCTTGGTTAGTTCCAATGAAGTATTCTTATCACAAACTCTGCTCTATATCTAGCAGCCAAACAAGCCTCGCATCTTTCACACTTCTCTACCTGTTCAATCTCTACCACATATTTCCAAAAGTAAAGATCTCTCATATATACCCTATTACAATATTTCATGAGGTCAGCCAATTAAGCTTTCCCAATACACAAATAATTAATTAGGCCAACCAATTAGGATTTCCCAATATACAAATAATTGTTTAACCCCTTACTAAGATACACACAGTACCTATAACTAGTAAACATCAATTACAATACATCAGTTATACTCCAAGATCCACAATTCATGCTCTCAATTCATAATACATGCTACATGTCTGAAGTTGGCCACCAAATAGGTCTCCTCCAAAATACATGCCACAAATGACGTCACCAATACTCTCACAACTATCGATCAACAAAAAACATTCCACAATGTGTCCTCTATCATCCCATAAGCTCGCATACCATAAAACAAATTTTCCTGTAAGATATACATAAAATATAGAGACCTGCTCTGTCAAGCATCACTGTCATAGTCCATAAACCAGTCTTCACTGAAACATATGTAACATCACCAATATGTAATATTAAGTCAAGCAACCTTAGGAATAAGGTCATCACACATCCTTCTTCATATCCTTATCTTCGGTCATTCTGAATCATCCGTATAGTGTCCATACACTTCTGTCAGTCAAGTAACCATTTTGTTCTCTCCACAGAAACATATGTTGACACCAGTGACAAATTGTGAATATGAAAAACATAAATAGTACCCAAATCTGATATCATCCAACATTATGAACTTATCAATATTATTATGATTTTTTTATTGGGTATATGATTTTCAGTATGCAGGTGAATTGAAGCTCTCAATTTGAACATTTTGTACAATGGGGAATAAAAGTAATAAATCAAGAAAATATGATCGAATAAGGGATGAAAAAATAAAAGGTTATACAAAAGGTAATCAAGATCAACCTGTTGAAGTTTAGGAAGAACCTATTGATATTCAAGAAGATGCAATTGTAGTAGGGGAACAAATTGGTAGTTCTCAAGGTGGAAATACATCTTATGACATGGGTAATTTGATAAAGATGAATGAGGATTCACTTTTTAGTCAAATTGCATCTGAAAACATGGTATCTAAAAGAACAATTAAATTGCATTGCAAAAAAAATTGGGATGAATATTTTAATAATAAAAGCATAGTTGAAAAGCACAATTATTTGCTAGGCTATTCAGGAAAGAAGAAGTGACTCCTGTTTTGGAGTTGTTGGGTGTTGATAGAAAGAAAAGGTCAACAGGTGGTGTAAATTGAACAATAGATGAAAATTTTCAAGATACATTGAATGACATTAACAACTCAAGTCGAGGAGTTGATTTAAGTGCTGCACGTAGAGCATTGATGAATATTTTATCTAGTTAGAGGTTGACACAGAGAAAACAAGTACAAGCAATTTATGATTTATTGAATGTATCTAGAATAAATGTTCAAAGATATATGAAGAAGAGAAATATTTTAGATGAAAATATTGAAAAGAATTGGGTAAATATTTGTAGACTTCCTTGAAAAGATAGAATTTTTGAAGATGTAAAAAATGGGTCATTAAATATTGGACTGCTCACTCTTATGTTTCTTCTAATAGAAGGGATACTATACAAGGGAATTATGAAGAGACCGGTATGAAAAATACACATCCAAAACATTTTATAGATACAACACAAAGCGAAATGTTTGAAGCATTCACGTAATAATTTTTAGATGTGAAATATGTCAAAGAATGTTTGACAAGTTGTGCCCTTTCTTTGTAAGCATAAATAAGGTACGTGAAACTTGTTGTTGTTAAAATCATGTTGATTTTTATCTATACTTACAATCATATAAAAAAGATATGGTAGTACTTAATCCAAATATGAGCATCCCTGGAGGTACGACACACTTTGTGAAGTCTATTTTATGTGATAGATTAGAAGATTCAAATGAGTTCAAAGTACAATGTATAAAAAGCGCATGCAATGATTATGGAGATTTGCATAAATTTCCATTGCAAATTAAGAATATTAATGTTTCAATGCTAGTTTTGTGGAAAATATTTGAATATGAGACATACCGAACTAAGACCAGAGATGAATTCAAAAAATTGTATTGAAGGAAAGTGAATTTCCCTACCTTGAGTTTATGACTAGATTTCATACTATAATTTATCCACATATCCAGCATTATCATGGTGCATGATGGAAAGCTAAATATTTTTGTGATTCCAAAGATTATTTTCTACCTGGTTGTATTCTTTCAATTGTAGATTTTTCTGAGAACTATACATTTTCCCCTCAATCTGGGCTTCAAGCTCAATATTATCATTCAGAGAAAGTTGCAATATTTGTGCAAGTGACCTATAGACATGCACAATTTGATTTGGATGAGGTAGAAAGTACTGATCAAAATGAACACATTATCATTAAGGAGGCTCATTTCTATATCAGTGATGATAAAGTTCATGATAGGATCTATGTGGCTCCTTGTTTTGCAATGTATTTTGAAAATATTTCGAATCACGAGATAAAGGCTTCACAACACTAGATTTGGTCTGATGGTTGTGTAGGTAAGTACATGTACTTCAATTCATTTTCATTCTTATTAAATTAAGTTAAATTATTTGTACTTTTAATCGTATATATATATATATATATATATATATATTACATGTATGTATGCACGTACAACTTTATCTTGCAGGACAATTTAAATCTGCAAAAAGCCTTTAATTAACTAGCCATGCAACATGCTAAACGCAATGTTAAGTTTCTATGGAACTTATTTGAAAGTGGACATGGAAAAGGAGCATGTGTGAAGCGTGCACTTCACCAACATGAACTTGCAGGTACAAATTGTGTTAAGTAGTTAAATATATATATCTAGATAACTCAAATAATATAATTTCAGCTTAGATCCATTTGCTTTAAACTGATAGTTCAAAAATGTATAGGTAACATGATAGAGAATTCAAATAAAATTATTGAATGGTGTCAAATTCATTTTGCTAGTTGGGATACCAAATACAACAAATGATATTTTTGGGAAGTGAAAGGTAAAATATTTTGTTGGAAAATTCTTTTAAAATTTCATTTCGTGTTCATCACTTTTATCATAATTATTGATCTAAAATGTGCAACTTTCATTTCATATTTTTGACAGATATAGACCGATCTAATCCTTACAATTGCCAAATAATTGTTGGTACTAGAATTTAACATCAAGTGATGACTACATGACAGCACAAGCCTCCATTGGTTCAAGTAAGAGTAAAATCATGTTTTTGTGCTGACTGCATTACGGACAATCTAATGAGTCAATGTGAGAATATTATAAATGGACATGTTTCATGATGGGATATGAAGGACTTAATCAGAATGCCTCCTTATGAAGATTATGACATTGACATAAACATTCATGATCCTATATATTCAGTTGTTATGAATGTGTTTCTAATTTAGTTGTTACAGGTTCGTGCACATACCTGTTCTTTTATTTAATTTTAATTTATCGTGCAAGTGATGTTCAAATTTTATCTTTAACTTTTGATTTTAATTTAGATAGAATCCATTTGTATAGGTGATATTTTTGTTGTGTTTGTGGATCCCGACAATATGGAAAGTGTATATTATTATGTATTAAGATGCACGAAAGAAAAATACAAGTTGTGAGAAGAAATTGTAGATGGTGACGGACAATCATATCCAACTGGTTCAGTTGTTATTGAAGGCACCTATTATCAACAAATCAAGATAGACAAAAATAGAGTTCAATTTATTGAATACATGTATGATCAAAAAATTCTACATTATAGTCACTTGGTTATAGAAACAAAGTTGCAATTTGAGACATTTCAAAAAATAGGACATGACAACCAAAAGTGGAGGTTTCCTATTAAAGAACATGAAAAACTTTTGGAGATAATAAAAGATAGAGAGGATCTAGACTATATGTATCAAAAGCTTTAGGATAAACTTGTTTTTGTAGCTCTCATACTTTCATATTTGAACTCTAGAGTTTGAACTCTTATTTTAATGTATTGGATATTGGATATATGCTTTTATGTATGTTGTTACATGTATGCTTTGATATATGTAGAACTATGCATGCTTGATAAATTATGTATTCTTTTATGTTGTTATGTATGCTTTGATGTATGCTTTTATGTACATGCTTTGATGGTTCAATAGTTTTAATATATATAGCTATGTATACTTTGATGTATGCTTTTATGTATATGTTGTTATGTATGCTTGAACATGTATTCTTTTATGTACATATTTTAATGGTTCAATAATTTTAATATATATAGCTATGTATACTTTGATGTATTCTTTTATGTATATGTTGTTATATTTGCTTTGATGTATGTTTTGATGGTTCAATGGTTTTAATATATATAGATATGTATGCTTTGATGTATATGTTGCTATGTATGATTTGATGTATATTTTTATGATTACTTATGACCTCCTCTTAAGACATTAGTGAGATTACTTATGACCTCTCCTTAAGACATTAGTACTTGATTACTTATGACCTCCCCTTAAGACATTAGTTAGATTAATTATGACCTCCCCTTAAGACATTATTAAGATTACTTATGACCTCGCCTTAAGACATTAGTTAGATTACTTATGAACTCCCCTTAAGACATTAGTAATATTACTTATGACCTCCCCTTAAGACATTAGTTTACATGTATTTTAAAGTTTACATATGACAAATTACATTAATTATATTTTAAAGTTTACATGTATGAAAAACACACATATGAAAAATTAGTTATATTAAATGTATTTTAAAGTTTACATATGGAAAATTAGTTACATTAATTGTATTCTATAGTTTACATGTATTTTAAAGTTTACATATGACAAATCAATATGTTTGAAAGAAAAATGTTTTTTAAGATCATACAAGTATTTCCTAATGAAAAGAAGATGTAAGAATATTAGAATTAAGGTTAGCATTAAGGTTCAATATGGTTTAGTGTTCAATTTTGTAGAGGCTTTGAGTTTATAATTAGGTTCATGTTTACAACTTGGTAAATATTTCTCAATTAGGTTTAGGGTTAATGTTCATGGTTAGGGTTCATGTTGGTTTGGTGTTAGGGTTTATGTTGGTTCATGGTGGTTTCATGTTAGGGTTTATTTCTCAATTTGGTTTAGGGATCATGACTAGTTTTTGTTTACAATTAGGGTTAATTTAAGTTTAAAGAATATCAAACCCTAATCCTTATATTATAATATTTTATTAGGGTTTATATAATGTTTATAATGTAATGTTTTTATGTATGTCTCCTAATATATGGTTATGGATGTTTCTATGTAAAGTTTTCTTAATATTTTTTGAATGTTTCTAATGATATTGTTTGTTAGATTTTGCAAGTGTTCTTTGTAACATTTTTGTAATGTTTTGAAACACATGTAATAAAACTAAATTAATAGATAACTAAATAACTAACATATTTTCTTACCTGGAAAAAAATTAAACATTAACTAAATAACTAAATGTACATAAAACCATATTATTTATTTTCTACAATTAAAATAAATAAATTACAACTAAAACATTAAATAATATAACAAATACATAAAATTAACAAAAAAACTAAAAAAACATAAAGAAAAACAATTTTTTTTAATAAAAAAACTAACCTATTTCGGCCAAAGATCCCAAAACCCGCTTGTCAAATCTCAGAATGCTCCACGTTCAAATGAGCCACTTATGGTGATTTTGGGGTATATATTGATTTTAAGGGTTCTGACTGAAACTGTTTCGGTCAAAACTGGTCTGGATAAAACGGTTTTGGTTAGAACCCCTTTACCACATTGATGCCACATGGCATCATGTGTGCACTATATATGTTTGGCCAAAACCGTTTTGACCAGACCAGTTTCGATTGGAACTGGTTTAAGTCAGAAATTGTCGGTTGTCCTCTACTACGACACAAGTTTGTACTTTTACCCCATATGTTCCAATGAATGATGCCAAGAGGAAAAATCACCCAGTCGAGGATGCATGATGTCTCCATCATACATGTACACATACGACTCCTCTGCGTATCAAGATCTAACAACTATTGGTCGTGTTGCTAAGATGTGCTCCCGGGCCCTGATCTATAACAAAACTAGTCCAATGGACATCGACCTATCCTGATGATAGACTACCTGATGTATGTCATGATATAAATGGGCAAGGAGACAGGTACTCCAAGCCATCCTCCATGGAATCTGTGACAAATACTCCAACTATCTATACCACCCAACTGAAAAACCCTATGCACTCCGATCTGGGACTAAGAATTCACCAATAAACCCAACCATAACTACAAGAAGGGTCACATACTATATCTCCATCCTATCCCAGGTGATATGTCTCCCCACAATTAGGGATATTGAAAAAATTAGATTTCTGCATCTATACAAGCTTGCCCTGTCAAATCATAGTATACCAACTCCCCCATCACGAGAATGTGTAGAATACGATATACATCCTCTCTAGTGATAGTGATCTCACCAATTGAAAGATGAAAGGTATTATGCTCTGAATTCCACCGCTCGATCAATACTATCAACAATCCCCTATTGACCCTATACTTGGGCATATCCAACATGTATCCAAGTCCATAGTGACAGATCACTCAACGATCATCAACAGATAAAGCACCAATTAGAGAGAACACATGAGGGTATGAGCCTCGCATATTCAGGGTCCCTCTATCAACCTACATAGTAGAAACCAGATGTAAATAAGATACATGGGGAAAATAGAGGCACAAACATAGGTAATCAATAAAGTAACAATTTCTGACAGTTCAGAACAACTCACACAAGAAAAATTAGATATTTTCCAAGTCCAATGAATGGATTTTTAGTTCACTTCCCTAAAAATGATGTTTCTAGGATGATCGATGTCATGTTACCGAAAATAAAGTTTTAATAACCGCAGGCAACATTTGGCATGAGAAACATTGTTTTGTTACCTGCAAATGATGATTCATACCAGATTTGCTGATTCAAAATCTAGAAATTACACTTGGTATCCCACATATGATGTTATCTAGGAAATAATCTTTTATGACCAAGAAATGATGCTTGGTGGATGTGAAACGACATTTTGGCAACAATTGGAAATGACCAAACACTAATGGGAAATGACACAAAAAATATTGGAGATGACAATTCATCTCGGAAATGACACTTTGTTAACCCTAAATGACACTTTGACATAAATAACTACAATTTCAAATTTAAAGACATTAATGAGCATTATTGACACAATTAAAGAAAATTTGTTGACTGTTGGAAATGGGTTGAGTAACTAAGAGGGGAGGGGTGAATTTGTTACCACAAAAAAAAATCCAAGTCCCTTAGATGTCTTAATCAAACTTATCACTGTTACTCGATTAACAAAGATATTATGTTGTTACTCGGTTAAAAAAGAAATCTTAAGATATGAACTGTGATTATCCTTTAGTGATTTAAGTGCAGAAACATAAAGCATAAAGAAAATAACCTGTACACAAATGACACCAAGATTTAATGTGGACACCCAATTTGGGAAAACCACCAATTGCAACTAGTTACTATTTTCACTCTTCTAAAGTGAGCCATGTTAAGAGCCAACCCTGTTAAAGGTTACAAAACACACTGTTAGGTGTGACCCTGTTAGAGGATTTAATCACCCTATTAAGAGTGGCCTTGTTAGAGGTCTTCAAACACTTCAATTTAGCAATGTCACCTTGTGGGAGGATTTATGAAAGACTGTTAAGTCTACTTTGTAAAGAGATTTGGATCGCTGCTACAATTGTTAGAAAGTAACAATGGTTTGAACTGTTTGAATAAGCAACTGTCTTTGCCAATTTAGATCTCTTCTCTAGCTTTAAACTGGATCCTCAGTGATCGAATATTCTATTGCAGCTTGATCTGGATGTTTTGTCCTTAATTAGAATTCCATCTTATTTTGCCTTCACTCTTCATATCACAGAACTCATTCATTTAATTCTTCTTATTACTTCTCAATATTCAATCCAAACTTTACCTTGTATATATATGATAAGCCTTGTCAAGTCAGCCTAAAAAACCTTCCAAATAAATAATAAAACTTAAGTTTGTTAGCTGCATATAACCAGTTAAACATAAAGTGTAAACTGTTGTTAGTCGGCTGACACTAAATATATAACTCGGTTAACACTATAATCCTTCAATGCCCAACCTTACTATATTGCCCGAGTGAACTTAGTTAGAACTAAAAATCACTTTGGTTGATATTGGAGTCTTCTTCAATACCTATAGACATTTGTGTAACATCACTACATTTGTGTATACATCAATGACAATACATAATTGAATAATTGTCTTCAACAATCTCGCTCTTTGGCATCGATGGAATCACAACATGCCATAATACAAATAATTTTAGAGCAATAGAAAAAATAATAAAGTTTTATTAATGTCCTTAGCTTCATTCTGATTCTCATCCAAAAAAATCCCCCTATCTTCACAATTAGTGAAATATAGATTTCTCCCTCTTACATCAATCTCTATTTCTGATAAAATTTCTCCCTCTATCATCAATAATATTTTATTTTAATAATTTCTTTGGCATGACATCAATAATCTCTCCCTCTTTGACATCCAAATTCCAAAGACTCTATCTAATGAAATTATAGTGTACTTGATGTACTGATTCATATGCAATAAGCTCTGACAATCTGCATCAACTTGTTAGATCTTTACTATAGCTCAGTTGATGCATCACTAATTTGTCCATTAATAAGCCTCAGTTAGGGACCTCTAAGATACAAGAATGCATCCTTAGGTAAATTTTTTGTGAATATGTCCACAATTTGTTCTTTAGTATTCACATATTCCAACCTTACTTCCTTGTCCTGAACCAATTCTCTCAAGAAATGATACTTTATTGCAATATGCTTAGTCTTAGTATGCATCATAGGATTCT
The DNA here is from genome assembly GCA_018584345.1 of Thuja plicata. Classification (NCBI taxonomy): domain Eukaryota; kingdom Viridiplantae; phylum Streptophyta; class Pinopsida; order Cupressales; family Cupressaceae; genus Thuja; species Thuja plicata. The sequence continues at coordinate 1,497,003 of MU224623.1, forward strand.
TTGAAATGTTAATGGCACTAGTGTTGTCACAGTAGATAATAACTAGTTCTTTGATTTCCTCCTTCATACTTGATAACAACTTTTTGAACCATATGATATTTGAACAATTTACTGCTGCAGCAACATACTCTGCCTCTACTATAGACTGAGAAATGCAATCCTATTTCTTGCTGGTCCAAGAGACTAACCTCTTTCCAAGAAATAAAGATGCACCACTGGTGCTCTTTCTGTCATCAACACTACCCACCCAATCAACATCAATAAAAGTCTTCAAATCAAAGTTTCCTCCTTTCTTATACCATAATCCATAATCTTTAGTGCCCTTAAGATATCTTAGAATCCTTTTGATATCCATCAAATGATTCTCTCTAGGATTAGCTGAAAACCTTGCAACAATACCAACTACTAATGCAATATCAGGCCTAGTGTAAACAACATATTGAATTTTACCAATCATGGATCTATAGGTAGTCTGATTTACCTCCTTTGAGTCATCATCCTTAGACAACTTATGTCCAGTAGACATAGGTGTCCCAACTGGTCTGGAATCTTCCATTCCAAATTTCTTCAGTATCTCTTTGATGTATTTAGACTGAGTAATATAGATACCATCCTTCATCTAATGAACTTGTAAACCAACAAAGAATTTGATTTCTCCAAACATAGACATCTCAAATTCCTTCCTCATAGCTTCAGAGAATGCTTTGCATAAATCATCATGTCTAGTGAATATTATATCATCAACAAATATCTCTACTAATAGTATCTTTTTCTGAGGTCCTTTTTGATGTGTACAAGCTACTATTGTCATTATTTCTCTGAAATCCAATACTTACTAGGTAACCATGCATTCTCTCATACTAGGCTCTAGGAGATTTCTTTACTCCATACAAGGATTTTTGCAATTTTCAAACCATTTTCCTTTTGTTAGGATCAACAAAACCTTCAAGTTTCTCAATATAGACTTCCTCTTCCAGAATTCCATTCAAGAATGTGTTAGGATAGTCCCAAAGGATAATTGAGGGGGGGGTGAATCAGTTATCTATAACTTCAGTTCTTTTTTACTTCTTTAACTTTAGAATACAACTAAGTAAATGCTTAATTAGATAACACAGTACTTGACACACAATTTGATTATGGGGAAACCAAATAGTAAAAACCCCGGTGGGAATTAGCACCCACAATAAACTATACTTATTTTTAGTAATCCCTAATAGAAGATATTTCAACCCTGCTAGGAGTTTTACAATACAATGAAAAAATTATAGTGACCTGGTTAAGGGTCGGACCCTATTAGGAGTCTTTTACAAATAACCCTGTTAGGGGTGATGGACTCACTATCCAAAAGCTCACTGCTTGATGGTGAAGGCTACAACCTTCTGAATAGAAGATATGCACTATATTTGATGATGACCTATAGAGTAGACCTACTATCTTGATCAGTTCCAGTGTATTGCAATCTTTCACTTCTTCTTCACATAGACTTTTGATGAATGAACCAACTCTGATAATCTGCTCTGTACATCTTTCTTATCATTTTGTATCATTCACACTTAGTGTGTCACCTTTGACTTTTTATAAGTATCTTCCTCATAGTATAAGATCATGGGACCTATAAGATAGCTCTTTATTACATTCTTGTTAGCTCTACTAAGCACGCAAGCATAATTACAACCGTGCAAGTATAAACTAAATAGACGCGATGCTTCACTAAGTTGGCCTCACCAATTTTACTCTAACTTTGTAATCTTCTTGAAAAACATTTGGTGCCTTTGGATTAATATCATCAGCTCATAACTAAACATGAATATACACATGCATATACAAAAGATAGGTGCAACTCAAGAAACATGTGATATATGTCAGCCCTAAACCCTTACACTTCCAGAACTATAACTCCCAATAACAGAATTACATAACTTTACTCAAACATGATATCTGGGTCTACGTGTATGAACATAACATAATAAAAATGTCAACAACATGTATCTATCCACACAAGTCTTCATATCATCATTTGGATAAGTGCATATAGAATTACTACTGTGTATTATATGTTTTCATCAATGACAAACATACAATTAATCAACTGCTCAGAATCAAATCTCCAACAATCTCCCCCTTTGACATTCATGGCAACATATGATATCAAAAACTTCCTTTGTTCATGGTGTCCTCTTTCTTTTACAATCTTCTCAATATCCTCATCAAAGATTTCTCTAAACTGCTGCAGTTCCTCTGTCTGTGTTTTTGTTCCATCTATATACTCCCCCAGATTATATGCTCCCCCTTAGTACATACTCCTCCTTACTATATACTCCCCCTTTGACATCAATGGCAAAGGGCACCATAGCTCTTTAGGCATAGGTACTACTCCAGAAGTAGAGTAGTCGACCATTCATCAATCACTTAACGATTGATGTCTTTGATGCTTCTTCTAAACAGACTTAGGAGAGGGAATTACTCCCAACTTCTCCTTGAGATACTCAAAAGTATCCTTTGATAAGGGCTTTGTGAAAATATCTACCAACTATTCTTTGGTGTTCACATAGTCCAATTTAACTTCTTTGTCTGCAACCTTTTCTCTTAAAAAATGGTACTTGATCTCTATGTGTTTTGTCTTTGCGTGCATCACAGGGTTCTTAGACATGTTGATAGTGCTAGTATTATCAAAATGAATAACAATAGGATAATCAACCTGAATTCCAAATTCTTTAACCATCTGCTTGATCCAAACCATAGTTGAACAATTCAGTGCTGCTACAACATATTCAGCTTCTGTTGTTGATTGAGAAATATAGTTTTTCTTCTTGCTTGTCCAAGAAACCAACCTGTCTCCAAGGAATACCGCTCCTCCTGAAGTGCTCTTCCTGTCATCAATACAACCTTCCCAATCTGCATCTGTATACACATGAATTTTTACATTCTCTGATTTAGGATACCATAAACCATAGTCTATAGTTCCCTTTAGATATCTAAATATCCTTTTTACTACCATTAAATGATTTTACTTGGGTTCAGCTGCAAATCTTCCAACAATGCCAACTGCATTAGATATGTCAAGTCTAGATTGAGTTAGATAAATGAGTTTACCAATCATAGATTTGTACAACATCTTATCAACTATTGTGGAGTCATCATATTTTGAAAGCTTGCTTCCTGTTATCATGGGAGTGCATACTGGCTTACAATCTTCCATCTAAAAAGTCTTCAGTATTTCCTTCACATATTTAGACTGATTGATAAATATACCTTTATCTGTTTGCTTTACATTTAGTCCCAAAAATTATTTTATAGGACCAATCATAATCATTTCAAATTCATTATGCATTTATTTTGCAAATGCTTTACTGAGCTTTACATTACCCCCAAAGATAATGTCATCAACAAATATAGCAACTAACAATAATCCATCAGGTGTTTCTCTTGTGAATAGGTTATAATCTGCTGCTCCTTTCTTGAATCCAATCTTGGTAAGATAACCATC
>MU224623.1:1528741-1548417 GCA_018584345.1 Thuja plicata
TAATGGGTACATAATTTATAATATACCATATAGGTGTCAAGGCCAAATGAAATGGCCAAAAGTGTGGAGTCATCCACCTACCTCAACTCCTCCTCTGTCATCGACTGAACATAAATGGACCAAATATCTATACGTAAGTGCATGCAGTCATTAAAACTAATTTAAATAAATAAATTATTTTTAAATTAAATAATTCATGTGACAAATTTATTTATAATGTTTACTCTTATCGTATCAATAGGACTCCATGGCTTTGCCTACCCCTCCTCGGCACTCTCATGAGACGCAGATGCTCCATGAGGTGTTGCAGCCTCTGTAGCTGCATCTCTTGTGTCCTCATCAATAACATACTGATATATATCATAATTAGTAAGTGGTCTGAGACACAAATTCTTGCACATAATGCAAGTATGGGGCACGCATACATGTGAACTACTACCAGATGTCAATGCACCAACATCATCCACACCAGGAGGCAATAATGACCTGGTCTATGTGATCAACTGATCACTCAGCATGTGAATGGCCCTAATACTCTATGAGGTAGCCTCTACAATGATATCGGGATGCTGCACTAGAGGAGGGGGTATGACATCAGTGGGGGGGACAAAGGTAGTGGCCTTTTTGCGCTGGGCAAATGGCCTAGTCTGAGGAGCTCCTCTTCCTACGCCCATGTTGGGCCTCATGCTCCAATAATTAAGATTGTGACCAAGCACAAACTCAACATACAATTTTTTTATGAAATAGAAAGGGAGCTCCAAATTTCTATGGGGTGGTTTATCAAAAACCATCCACCAGCGATCCCAAAAGTGTGTGTGCATTGCTTCATTTGTGCACCATTTTATTGATAATTTGGGCTTTTTGGGGTCAACTTTTAATCCGGTTTTAGGATTAACAAAAATGGAGGCTATATCTTCCTTAGTTATATTAAGGGTAGCAATCCCATCATGATCAATCCCGTCATCAAATTGGGTGTGCATATCATCACGCCAATGAAGAGTAGTATTATGTTGCTGCATAAGGGTGTCAATGTTTTCAACAATGGTATTTAGGGTGGCAAGCATCGGAGCTAACATAGGTATATTTTGATACATGTTTTTGAAACCTTGTATAGTGTTCAAATTCTCTTGTATCAAATCCTCTAAAGATTGAGGGTTTTGAATCAGTTCTGGATTGTTTTGGGGATCAGTATTTAGCGAGGAAGGGTTATTATCTTCATTGTTGTCAGCCATGCCTGATTAAATAATATACAAATATAAATTTCAAATCAATTTTATATATTATTAAAAAAATCAATACAGAACCCCATTTTAACCAAAAAAACTACATTTAACATGAAAATGAAAAAAATTAATCAAGATATAGCAAGAATTTACTTACTGGATAAATTGTGGAGTTGAATTTGTTGTTGGAGCAATCAGGTACCTGAAAAAATTGTGTATAGGATATTTCTAGCCCTTTTCCAAACCCAAAACGATGAGAGAAATGAGGAAAGCGGCTCACGGGTTTTGATTTATGCAACAGGTTTCAGGTACCCAAAAATATCATGTACCCAAAAAAATCATGTACACGATTAGGCTTGTGCTTTGATGTCAGGTTTTCCCAGGTGTACTGACACCCAGGCCTACTAAAAAGTCAACAAATGTTTTCATGCACTTTTGGACGAGTGAAAAGTGGATTTTTTCACATCGCCACTTTTTGGCCCCCCATGATCTTGCACATACCCAATGGTTTCATCATGTTTCAAATCAAACTATTCGGTCAAGCGTCAACATCAGATGTTCTTTGAATCAGCACGCTGATCACACATTGATTCAAAGAGGGGAAAATGTAATCACCTAGAAATGTTCTGCTATAACTAGAGGCCTGAATCTGAAATCAAGTCGTCTAAGTCCTGAACAAGGCTTCAAATTTAGAGCTAATTATGTAATTGAGTTAGATCGATTTAGTTACATAATTCATCCAGAATTAGACATCAAAACTCACTCACCAAGAGGCATTACTTCATTAATTAATCCTAGTCATTTAATCAAATAAAAATAAAAATACATGGCTAGGGATATTAATTAAAGTGATAATTAATTCAAACATTTATATTCCCTCACATTGGCCTCAAAGTCAACTCATTAACCAATGAGAAGTAATAAAATGGACCACTCAACGGATTAATCTCAACTCTTCCTCATAGGTGAATCTCAACCATCAAATTCAAATTCAAATTTCTCTTTTCCCTCCAAGGAAAATCTATAAAAAGCAACCTTTCTAAGCTCATTTTGTAGGAGAATAGTGCATTCAAGTAGCTAACTAATGTTGAATTCATTCTAGGAATAATCTAGTTCATGTTCTTCAATTAAATTGTTTCAATTTCATTCATTTAAGAACTAATGGAGAATAATTGAGCAATTGTAGATGCATTTTAGGCATTGTAATATGAATATTCCATCATTAGATTGTCAATTCACTATGAATTCATGCTTAAATTGAGAGCAATTTACTAAATTCATGTGGATCTTCTATGTAGGAAGCAATATGACAAATTTATCATGTTATTTATTTCAATTTGATTTGACTTTGATACTAACATGCTAATCTAATGTCTTATTGAGTGGTTGTGTGCAGCGTGATTGCAGATACATTTTACACATCACACTAACAAATGCATGTACTCAGATACATTATTCATTTTAGATTTGCATTCATTTATTGCATGGAAAAATAAATAAAAAACACGTGCACAAATCATACATGGTAGATCATATAGTCAATGCATCCATCACATCATAGAACTCATATGCAGAAAAAACATAGTTCATATAAAAATGCATATGCATCATAAAGCATTATACATCCATAGGTACATGTGTCAGCATCATAGGAAAAGTACACATCAAACATCAATGAGTCTACATAATAAAAATAAAAATCATCACATAGATGGCATATACTTATCATCATGATGTAGAGCTGCATCATTATATAGAAATCATATAATCAGTGCATACATCATCATCATATAGAAATTTGATATTTTCAACAAATTAATGCTCATCTGATGCATTTTTTGCTTAAATTGTTCAAAGGCATAAAATCAACTTGCTATCGCTAGGGCAAGTTGGGGCAGGACCTAATATGAGATTCTTTGACACAACGCTCATAATCACATTATATCAAAGAGGGGCAAATGTAGACACCAAAAAATGGACAAACTTGAGAGCCCACATTTAATCACTAATTATTCCTCTATTGATTAAATGGTTCTTTAATTATTTAATTAATCATCTTAATTCTGCTATGTCCTAATCTTTTCATCATTTAACCATTGTCAATATTAATTAAATAATCAATCTTATTTAACTAATTTACAGGTTAATTGATTGGTCTTTATTAGTTAATTAAATTCAATTTCTAAATTGCCCTTAATTTAAATAATTATCATTAGTTATTAAAATTAGCTAATTATTTCTTCTCGATTAAATTATAACCCAAAATTAATTTCATTTCATTTATGACTAATTTCCATTTAATTTCATTCTAATTTTAAATTAATTTTTCCTTCTTCTAAATTGAATTTTTAATTCCAAAATCTTCCAAAAATCAGAGAAAAATAATTTCATGAGGAATTTAGAATTCTGAAAATCAAAAAGAGCTTTAAACAAATAAAATCATTTAATTATCCTGAGAATGGAAATTGAAAATCATTCTTTTAATTAGAAAATCAATTGGATTTTGGAAACTGATTTTCTCCAAAATTGAAATATATTATCTTCTTTCTTTTTCTCTTCAAAATTGGAATGTCTTCATCTTCACTCCATCTCTAATCATCTCATCTGTCCAATCCTTCTTTCAAAAAATCAATCCCAACCTTTGATCAGTCAAAAATCTCTATTTAAACCTTCTTTAAACCCATTTGGAGGATCCTGAATTTCTGAGCACAATCTTTATGCAGATTTTTCCATGCGATCAATATACATAAATCATTTTATCACAATTTCTTGAATCTTCCAAGTCATCAATGTTGCCAGTATCAACTCTAAGCACCATTCAAAGTAGCGTTTCAAGAGAAGAAAAGAGAAGCAATAGAAGCTTTGAATATATCAGTTTGCATTTATTGTGTTTACTATTCATGATGTTTTCTTTATTTTATTGTTAGTAGGGTTTTTTATGTGGATTAATAGTTTGATTATTTTTATAGTTGGGTGCTATTAATCTTCATCTCTAAGCTTGTGCAGATTTTCCCTATGACAGTATCAAAGCCTGACAAATCTATCAAAGTTTGCACAGATTTTAGAGATCTTAATAAAGCATGTCCTAAAGATGATTTTCCTTAACCAAACATTGATATAATAGTAGACTTGACAACAAGCTACAAAATTCTATCACTCATGGACAGTTTCTCAGGATACAATCAAATAAAGATAGCACTAGAAGACCAGGAAAAGATAACCTTTACTTGTCCATGTGGGACCTATTGCTGGAACGTAATGCCATTTTGGCTTAAGAATGCTAGGCTACCTATTAGAGGGCGATGACAATAGTCTTCCAGGATATGATGCATAAAAAAATGGAAGATTATGTGGATGACACCTTGGGAAAATTAATTAACAGAAATGATCACTTGACAAATCTAAGAAAAATATTTGACAGAATGGAGCATTTTAGGCTAAGATTAAATCCCAAGAAATGTGCTTTTGGATTAACATCTAGAAAAATCCTAGGATATATCATTTTGGAAAAAGGAATTAAAGTGGATCTGGCTAAAGTCAAAGAAATCATAGAGATGCAACCACCAAAGAACATAAGTCAACTGAGGTCTCTCCAGGGGAAGTTACAATCAATGAGAAGGTTCATATCACAATTGGTAGATAAATCACAACCATTCACAAAGTTTCTCCATAAAGGTATTACCTTCTAGTGGGATGAAACATGTGAACAATCCTTCAATCAAGTAAAGCAGTTTTTGGCAAATTCTCCTATCTTGATGTTTCCTATTCATGGTAAACTTTTGTTACTCTATATCTCAGCAACTGAAACATCATTAGGAGCACTACTAGCACAACAAGATGAAACCAGAAAGGAAATATCCATATACTATATCAGCATAACATTGGTAGCCTACGAGCTCAACTACATGACTATATAAAAAACATGCTTGGCAATAGTCTTTGCATCACAAAAGTTAAGACACTTCGTGCTTTCTCCCTCAGTTAAACTCATTGCTAAGGTTGATCCACTCAAATATCTACATTAAGAAAAGTGACACTAACAACAAGACTAGAAAAATGGGTGATGATATTGAGTGAGTTTGATATTGAGTATGGGGATCAAAAATCTATCAAGGGATAAGTTATTGCTGATCAATTGGCCGAGGCACCTTTTCTAGATGAAAGACCACTACGTATTGAATTACCTAAAGAAGCTATACTCCATACGACTGAATATCCATGGAAAATGTATTTTGATGACTCATTCACTCAACAAGGATCCAAAGAAGGAGTACTATTCATTACACCTCAAGGCTATACCATCCCAAAGGCATATAAACTAATTTTTCCATGCACCAATAATATAGTAGAATATGAAGCCTTGGTCAATGGTTTAAAATGACACTGGAATGAAAAATCAATGAGTTACACATATTTGGTGACTCACAACTGATCATTTTCTATCTAGATCATTTGCATAAGGAGGTTATGTCAAATTGAGTTCTGAGTTGCATTAAGATAATTGCATCATTTTTATAGATTAACTTCATAATCTAGATCACTTTCATCCTTGGAATTAAATCATGTAGATCATAATTACAACATTTAGATCATTTTCACGGCATAATTCATTTATTGTTTCATCAATTAGGATCAAATTTCACATCAATTTCATCATCCATCATGTCAATTCCACCAAATTTGTATAATTAGGTGCATGAATTAATGAATCTTCCATTTCATGATTGTCAATTCAAGTAGATTAATATGCATTCTGAGAGCAATTAAAAAATCTATTGAATCTTCATGACTAGGAAGCAATAAGATGATTTCTAATGAGTTTTATTTGTCTATTTGATTTGAATTTTGAATACTAACTCATTGATCTAATTTCTTATTGATTGTTGTGTGTTCTAGACAGGTGCGTGCAATTTTACACAAAATATAGAGAAGCCATTATGAAGCTCTATCGATGATAACCTACATCTATGGACATTAAAAAATACCATAGACAAAACCTCCACCGATGTCAAATCCTCATCCTCATAGTGAACTACATAAAAGGCCCATCGGCAAGACTTCCGTCAATGCCATTATTGAGATGCCTTCCAAAAGCCTCATCAGAAAAACCTCCACTGATGGAACCCATCGGCGTAACAAGCCTTATCAAACCACAATTATTATTCATGTTTGATGACCCAATGAAGAAATTCATCAAGGCGACTTACCCCAATGACATCTATTTGGGAGTTAGACTACACAAACTGGTCACCTTCGATGACCGATGAAATTTGACATTGGTAGGACTTCTACCGATGTCCCTTTGTCACATCACTCATTGCCAGTTGATCGAGGGGGCATACCCTGATGAAAACCATCAGGGTAGCAAACACTGTCAGGCAACACTTTTGATTTTCCTCAGATCACCGATGAGATGAAGCATCAGGGTAGCAAGCATTGTCAAACTGCACTTTTGATTCACCTTCGATCACTGATGAGAAGAAGCATCAGGGTGACTTACCCCGATGACATCCATTGGCATATTGAGATGCTCAATTTTATCACTTTCGATGCCTGATGCAATTGACATCAACAAGACTCTCGCCGATAAACCTCATCGACAGGAAACAAGACCTGCTGCCCTGAAATTGACATCCTCAACCCAATGAACAATCTACTTGGGACTTCAGAGAGACTCCAGATAAGTCATGTCAAAATACAACCTTAGATCCCTATTGAAGCACTGCATGTCTATATTGGTGGAAATGTGAGATGCTACACCGATATGTTTGTTCTAATGAATTCCTCATTGATTAGCTCAAAAGACTTGCACTATATGAGCTCCTATGATAAGATCAATCCAAAGGTTTAATGGTGGGATAAAAAGGTCAAAAATCACCTTTGGTTTCAATTGTGGGTTGTTGGGATTTTTAAACTAATCTAGATTTGAGTGGGAGCTTTGTTAGAAGATACTTTATGATATTTTTGCAGGAAGTTTTAGATGGCAAGCTCATAAGGGAGAATACGGGTGAATAAAGTTTCAAGAAATAATGTTGAGATGTGGAAGCTAAAGATGGAGGATTTGTTTATAGATTGAAATTTATGGGATAATGATGATGATAATGTCTTTAGATCGACATATCCTATTGTGGTTTCTTAGTATGATGTTGTGGACCATAAAGCTAAGGGTCTAATGAGATTGTGCTTGACACACTCAATTTTAATCATTGTCCATAAAAATTACTTCGCAAAGAAGTTATAAAAGAAACTTGGTGATATGTATCAAGACAAATCTTTGGTGAATAAAATTTTCTTGAGGAAGAAATTGTATTCCTTGAGAAAGGAAGAGGATGGAAAAATTACAGATCACTTAGAAGAAATCTAAAATTTATCCAAGTGATTATGGGGTATGTTCAAGTAGTCTACACTTTTGGATTATATATCCCCTATTGTGTTACTTTAACTCTTCGTTAAATATGATACAACAATAATAAGAGAATTAAACCCTATAGAAAAAATATCATCACAATATTAAATAATTTCATGTATAGATCGGAGATAACTAACTTCACCAAATGATTTATCATACATAAAAATAGAGGGTATAGGTGTATCATGAGGGTCCTTTCATATGACGATATAATAATTGAAGATTATTCATGAGACATAGTTTTTGTGAATTTTAAATTTAGTCATTTTACTTTTGATTGTAACTAATGAACATTATATAAGTTATGCTATGATATTTTATTGCTTGGTTCTTTCTTTGGTAATTCTAGGTGTTGTATGCAGTTAATATCTAAAGGTCTAAAATTTATTAAAGTGATTATGGGATATGTTTGTAGTCTACTCTTTTGGATTACATGGACCCTATTGTATTAATTGAACTATTGATTGATTATGGTATAATAATATTAATACGAAAATTTGACTTTATAGAAGAAATATCATCATAAGCTTAAATAATTTTATGTATAAGTAGAGGATAATTATCCTCACCGCATAATTTATCATGGATACTAATATAAGATATAGGTATATCATTAGCATCCTCATGAATGTTATGATTGCAGATTTTTTTTGAAATGAAATAGTAGACAGAATTATGTGACTAGTTGCTATATATATATATATATATATATGAGTAATGTGAAACTGAACATATAGAAACGTGTATATGTAAATGAATAAAGAAATTAAAAGAGTGAACTTTCTAACTTCACATAAAATTCTTTCATTTACTGTTATATAATATATCAATGAATAAACACAAGACCAAATAAAATATATCATAAATATGCAAACTTTATTCTAGATGTTATTTATCTAAGAGTGGTTCCCCTAATATATCCAGTTACTATGCATTAGAATTCGTTGTCATATTCTTTCATCAAGAATATTAAAAAATTCCATCTATTTTTAAAAAATTGCTTAAAAATATGTTGGGCAAGGGTGGCCGTCATTGCTTGAGGTGACATTAGACTGATGTACAGCGTCTATGAACTTTTGTAAGTGGAGGTGATGGAGGACCTTTTTTGGCTGATGTGGTGTCGTTATTTGTTTGTTTTCTGCTCTTTTAAAATTTGCACGCTTTCCAAGCTCATCACAGTGCCAGGCCTGGCTACAATTTCTCTGAGAAGACATGCAACTGTGGCCAGAGAAAGAAGGTAATTTCTAGATTTAGAGTTGGTGTTGTTGGTGATGGTCTTTATGCTCTTTGCAAGTTGTATTAGCACTTTGGAACATTCTACTGCAATTCGCATGCAGGGTGCTGCCATTTGTGATTCCACAGATGATGCTACCTGAAAAGTTCTTGGCAAGATTATTCTTAGGAATAAAATAGATTGAAAAGGAAAGAGAGAGAAAAGACTGTGGGCATGTATATACCATGGTTTCAGAGTTAAGGCAGCCATTCAAAGCTTGTACATAATATGCACAACCACGCATAGCTGCTCCAACTTTCACGTACTGGACCCATGGGTATCTGAACCCAAATGCTCCGTGTGCAGGCTCCCATCTAGAAAAAATTCTAATTCTTTTCTTTATGATATATTAAATTATATTTAATAGAGAACAGTGTTTATGGTAGACTAGATGATTAAGCTTTTGAAAAACACAAATAAATGATTATAGGTTTGATTCTTCTCATAAGTGTAAAACAATATTATAATGGTGCAGGGGTTCTATTACATATTTTATCGTAATTATGAGGCTACTAGAATTGCAAGGTCTTATAGTATATTTTACAAATTTATACTTATAAAATATACTATGGAACCTTACATTCTGGTGGCCCCATAGACGCTGCCCATATATTGATTTCAATAATGAATCTACTAATATTAATTCTACCATTAAAATATGTATAATAGTAAACAAACAACTTAAAATTAATTCTTCATTGTATATATAAATTAGTATATATATTTTAATATATTTATCTAAAATAATTTTAAGCAACATATATCTGATTTGAATTTTTTTTAAGAAGAGATTGAAAAAGTTTTATTTTTTCCCCTTCCTCGGTTATCATCATCACATTCAAATTGAGTATGATGGCAGAGATGATAGGTGGACATACAAGGGATTCTTTTGAAGATGTAGAATTCAGAACACATTTGTAGCCCTTGGAGAGTTTATCCTTGTCCCTGTCTCCTCCATTTCAAAAGAATTCAGCAACACATCCTCTGACAAAACAAATGTGAGTTTTAATAGGCATTAAACAAACAACACTTATGACAATTTGTGAGGTGGGTGGTGGGTATTTTTTCTTTTCACCTTCACAGGATTGGGCAAGCCCTTCCATATTGTGAATGGTTAATTTATTAAGATCATCTCCGACCGAGATTGGGAAAATGAGTAAACTGACATGAGTATACATAAAATGCATCCCACGATTATGGTGGTGAGACGTTGATAATCCTCCACAAATAGATTATCTACGCGATATCCAGAGACTGTCATGAAACTAAAGGTGAGAATGAATACTAAGAGTCCATAATCATATTTGGCTTCTATCCTGGGATAAAAACGTGTAAAAGTGGCTGCTCCACCTACATTCACACAACAATAATATAAACCATTTTGTTATCTTTTATAGTTGATTAATGTGGAAAGTCATTTTATAAAGATAGCAAGAAAGAGTAGAGTGTTATGATTATAATGAGACTGTTTAACCATGTCATGAATTTTAAGAGAATATGTTAGACACTTACTAACAATGACTTGAATGTGTTAATAAATATTCTTATATTTCATCATAAATTCAATGATGATTTATATATCAAAATATTTTCAAACATATAATACATAAAATAGTTAAAAATTGACACTTTTTGATCATTTTGATAAATGTATTTAAAATAATATATACAAATTTACCTTGTATAAACACAACAGCAATAAGATTTATCGGCTCAGCTTTGTGTCCAGCACAATCAACAATGTAATTTACCCCCACGACCAAGCTCCCTCCTAACATCGTTGCACATATTCTATTCAAACCCTTGTTTAGGGTTCCACCTATACAAACCCAAACATACAATTTAGTTCGTTATAAATCTTTTCTAATATTCGTCAAAATGTATTCAAATTAAATGTCAAGTTGAGTCAAAAGTATTTCACCTTAAAGAACACATTCTAATTATCAATTTGTTTGGATATTCATCTGAAATCACATTGACCTCTTCAATAAAAATTACCTATTAATATGTTTTAAGAACATTCCCTTAAACAAATCAAAATTTAGAATTGGATGTTTAAACCCAACATGAAAACAAATTGATTTGGAAAAGAAAAACTCGATCCTGAAACTGTGTCATATGATCCTTTACTTACAGTGAATTGAAAAACAACCACAACTGTCATGAAAACCCACAAGAGAGTCCCCCCATGCTAGAAAAGAGCTTGTTCATGAAATAGAAGACATAAACCCGAGCAAGCCCCAATCCAACTTTCATGGCATGAATAATTCTCCTTGGATCATCTGCCCCAAGCTTATATATCTTCTTACAGATCGAAACAAACCCATTTTTCAAGCCACTGAATATCTCACAGATTTTACGCAAGAATGAATAATGAAGCCCCTTCTGAGTGGGTTTCAGATAAATTGGGCCCTCTGGAAGATTTATCTTCCATTCTAAACTTGCAACCTTTGCTTTAGACTCGGCCACATGGCAGAAGCCAAGTTGAAGTGTGATTGCAGTGACGTGATTAACAAGTATTCCTATATAGGAAAAGTATAACAGATTCTCAATATAAATTGGTCATGTTCTATAAACAGGGGCAAGTGCACTTATTAATTAAGATTTTCCAAGGCACCTGTACAATATCTTCCTCCTTAATGAAAATGGCAGCTTCTTCCTTAATGGTTCAGTGGGCTGACTAGATTTCCAAAATTCTGAGTAAAGAACAAAACAAGTCCCTTCATTTTCACTTGATCGTCCAGTGATTGGCTTTTATTGTGCATATTCGTGAAAAACATCCCAAATAATAAATAATATTTACTGATGCGTAGAATGGCTACAAAAAGTAGTTCTGATGGTGCTATTCTCTTGGATAAAAACTACTAGTTTGGATGTTGTGGGCAATGCCCAATGTTTCATACAATACCTTTTATTATGGTGAGCTAGAATCAAACTACAGTGTGCCTGTTATTAGACTTCAATTCCCTTCATTTTTATTAGAGTTTATAAATCACACGTCTAAACTGCAAAGTGGGGCTATATCAGTGATCAATAATTTAAAATTTATATTTTTTATAGAATTTTGTCTACCTATCAATAATTTAAAATTTATATTTTTTTATAAAAACTATAATTATATATACGTATATTCAATATGTGTGTATGTATAGACAGACAAATAGAAGACAAACATACATAATTTAATAATATTAGATATTATTGTATAAATATATTTATATAATTTACAAATTGCATAAATATCACACACTTTTTTATACTCATCTCAAATATCATACACAATTTTAATTTTGAAAGTAAGGGAGGTAAAAGTTGGGATAGAAAGTGAAGAAGGGTTTTATTTATCATATTATCATTAAAAAAAATGGTTATGAGTTGATATGACAATTTTTTGTTTTTAATTCTTTCAGTGCTCTTTCTCAAAGGAGATTTGGCGCTTTTGGTGGGGAGTTTGGAATCAACCCTGCATGCATGTCTCCTCTTTGAATGAGTTTTGGGACCACAAGGTAAGCTTCAAGTTAAGACTTCTTTTCGGGTAAGTGCACAAAGATGGGGGACCAAAAAGTCGCCACTCACTTTTTTGGACCCCCCAAAAAGCATATGGTGCGCGCCCTATATGGTACATGCCATATGGTTCAATGTGTCAAACATTAGGCTTGGGCACAACAAGCCTATATGGTGTGCGCCATATATGACGTGCACCATATTTTGTGTGCGCCAAATATGGCGCATGCGAAACTTTGCATTGAAAACATGCTTTTTCCTTTGTCTTTTTATCTCTCCCACTTTGATCAAGTTCTTCAAACTCTGAAAGTCAAATGCAATCTCAAAGGAAGAATATATATATGAAATATAACAATTTAAGTATAAGTCACATTTCAATATGTGTTTTTCCTTTTTTACACTTTAAGTTATATTTCATGTATATATTATTAGGATGTTTGAGAGTGGTTTCATACCTTTATAATTTATATTCTACATTTTTGAAGATCATATAAAATTTCAGACTTAGTCAAATTTCAATAATCTCTCTCTCTCATAGATGTGAGGGCGAGAGAAGAGGAGAAAGATAAGAACAAAGATAAAGAGAGGGATAAGGATGAAAAGAGTAAGATACAAATAGGGATTAACTGAGAGAGAGAGAGAGAGAGAGAGAGAGAGAGAGAGAGAGAGAGAGAGAGAGAGAGAGAGAGAGAGAGAGAGAGCTTCGNAGAGAGAGAGAGAGAGAGAGAGAGAGAGAGAGAGAGAGAGAGAGAGAGAGAGAGAGAGAGAGAGAGCTTCTTGAGCTTGAATAAAGTGAAGACCTCAATTTGAGATAGAATAGGAGAGAAAAAGAGGCTTCCAAGTCCTTCTAGAAGATTCTAGGCCATTCCATCGACAAAAAGCAAGTGACATGTGAAAATCATGCACAAGACTGACATTTGAACATTTGGATATCGGTGAACTAATACGCAATGTGTGGATGTCTGTGCAATGTGCTTATGTCCAAACAAATCACGCTAAAATATGGCATATGGCAGAGGAAACATGCGAATAATGCAGAGATGGTGCTGGAAGATAGCCACTGACAAATGAATTTGAGCATCCTGAGAGGGAAAAGGATAATGCAAGGGATCAAATGGACCTACACAAATACTAGGAAAATGGACACTAAAGTGGTTACAAAAGTGTGGCCTAAATTACAAATAGGGGTATGCAATTTTTGACTCTAAACCCCCCTCCCAGTATTCCAATTGTTTAACGATTGGTATTAAAGATTGGTCCCTTATTTAGCTTAACCACCTAAGGGAGATCTTGGAAGGTTGAACAAGATTACTATGGAAAGAATCAAAGAAAATATTTTGACAGAGAATTGCCAACTTCTCTTGATGACCTTGAGAATGTGGAAAGTGAAAATAAGAATTTGAAATAAAAAATAAAAGAAGCAGATGAATGCGTCATAAAATTGAGAGATCATATCAAGAAGTTTAAATAAAGACACTGGGAAGTCAGAAAAGAGTTAAAGTAAGAAAATGAAACAATCGTTGATCTAAAACTAAGAGTTGAAGAAAGCAATAAATTTGAAGAATTCATGAATGCAATAATAAAACAAAAGATACAGATATGTGCAAAGATTTAACAAGAAGTAGTGAATCTGAGATTAGGAGACAAAAAAGGAGAGTTCTCTAGAACTTGATAAGAGTATGGAAGCTCAAATAACCCTAAAAGATAAAGGAGGACTAGGATTTGAAACCAATGAATGTTTAGCTCAAAGCACCAAAGGAAAGGATACAGAAAAGCAAATTGAAGCAAGATAGATAACTAAAGAAACACAAGAAAAGAAGATCTGGTATTAAAATAACTCAACAAGGAGACCTCTGACTAGACAACCAAATTCACAAAGGTACCCATATTTCAATGGTTATTAGTGTTTTTGTAATAATTTTGAATATTAGGATGTAGACTGCAGAAGTAAGATAAATCAAAACATTCAATTATTTACTTGCAAGAAATATGGTCACTAGGCTAGTAGTTGTAGAATTCAAATGAATCAAAGGAAAATATCCTTTTATGGATATTTCTAACTATGCAATGAATTTGGACATAAAGCTTATTAGTGCAAATCTAGAGTGAGTAAAATATATTCAGGATAGAGGAACATTAAATGCTTTAATTGCAATAAGAATGGAAGCATTGCCAAAATTTACAGAAATAAGAAGCAGAACCATGTTATATTAACAAGTAAAAATAAGCCTACAAATAAGTTTGATAAAGAATTCATGAAAGAAATGAACAAGATATGGAAGAAGAAATCGGAAAACACATCAGGCAGTACGACTCCACCTAGCTTCGGTTCAAAAACTATCTCCAAAAACTAATTTAGGATGCTTTGGTTCAGGGGGAGCTAAAAATAAGATCCTCCCCCTCCCAATTAAAGTGGTTCTATCATCACAGGATGATGTGTTTTACAAAATAATTAGACAAATCTATGTGTGAAATCTACGGTAGAAAATATTGATTTGCAAAACAGCGTCATTGTATAGATAGAAAAAAAAAATTTAACAACTTTTTGATGATTTGATATTTTTGGTGGTATAAATAAAACTATATTTAAGAGTGAGTGGAGCAGATTTCTAGTTATCATTTTTGTTTCTGTGAATTGTGAAGGAAGCTTTGAGTAGAAGATAAAAATAATGAAAAGGTATTTTTCTAATGAATCTTGTAAAGATTGTGAATTGTGACGATGAATCTCTTTCAAAATTCAAAATTTTCATGAAAGAACCATTAAGGGTTTCATCAGATGGTGCATTTTTGGCACTACTTAGTAGGGTTATTTGTGTTGGGGATATTTACAAATACATTGAAGTATAATTTGAAGAATACAACAATGATAAGTTAAGAAATATTAAGGATTCTCTTTCAGAGGCAAGATGCAAAGAATTTATGACCTTCGTCACAAAGTATTGGACATATGGAGATAATTTACAATGATAATTGATGAATAAGTAATCAAAATTGTATTGAAAAGAATACATGATGATCATATTGTTGCCAAGTTTGGATGCATTGTCATTGATGTCAACATATCTGAGATGGATTTGATTTTTTTTTAGCTTAATGATGCCTAAGGATGTTCTTGTATTATGTGCCTACTGAGTTGGTGATCTACATCGATCAAGGTGATGAGATTTGGAAAGAATTTCAATTTTGTGATAATTTTTCTTATGTTCTTGGTCGACTTGATCAGTAATTTTTTTTATGGGCAGTTGGTAAAATATTTTAGGGTAAATTTGTGATCTTGAGGTGATTATGATGGATCAAAGCATGTTGGATCAAAGTCTCTTTGATTAGGGTCATTGATTTTGGTGCAGTGAGATGGAAATTGAAAGTTAGGATTTTGCCGAATTATTCTTTATATAAGGATTAATGAATTAGGGAAAAATGTGTGGTTGTGCAAGAGAAAGATTGATCACAGACACTAGGGATTTCTTGTGGAGCAATTGTGAAGATCTAGTGAAGGTTAAATTTCTCATCTAGAGAGAATTGTAACAAAAAATCTGATTGTACTTCAATGAAACTAAGGCATAGGAAGATGCTACTATACAATTCATAAATTCATAAGATTGTAGTCTGATTTGTGTTTCTAAGACAATGAGTCTTCCTTAGGGTTGGATCTAGAGGTTAATTAAGAAGTGATCTCTAGGCAGTGTGCCTGAATGCATGTGAATTTCTTATTTGTAATAAGCTTATACTTATAATAAGGTATTAGTCTTATTATGGGTTCAAGATCCACCGTGGTTTTCACCCTAATTTGGGTTTCCACAATAAAAATTCTAGTGTTATGTATTGTGGATGTTTTCTGATTTGTGTTTACTTTCTCATATCATTATAAATTAGATATAAGGGTTTCATCTTTAAAGGTTTAAGGGTTTAAAAGTGTTTAAGTTTTTGGGTGTAACCAATCCCCCCTCTCAGTTGCTTTCTTCCTTGTTCCCTACAATTGGTATCAGAGCCAATTCCCTTGGAGGAGGTTTAAAAACTTTAGGGAGATATGAAGATGAAAACTAATAAGAAGAACATACAGAGATTAGATAAAAGTAAATAACTCTTGATAATGATCACTATATATGAGGAGATGAATAAATTTTTGAAGGAAATTTAAGAAGAAGAAAGAGAGATTCAAAATTTGGAGACGTTGATTGCAAGGAGAGTACCTAAAGGTCCTTCTATAGTTTTAGATGATTAATTTGATGGTGACAACAAGAATGATGGCAAATTCACACTCTTTGATGTCAAATATAATGATATTGAGTCTACAAATTCTATGCCTACTAGTCCATTCATTATTGTCAAGCAAGAAAGTAATAAATATGATAATCTTAAACTCACTAGTTATTTCATTGATATTGAAGAAGAAGATTATGACACTATAGATCCCATGCCTACTAGCTCTACTGATTGTATTGTTGAAGAAAAGGCCCTAGCTACTCAAGTTGTCAAGAAGGATAAATGGGTGATAACCAGTGGATTTTCTCATCATATGAATGGTGACAAGGAAAAATTTGTGATTTTTGAGAAGTATGATGGAGGTATGGTATGATGGGGAGATAATTCCAGTGGCATGATCAGAGGAAGAGGTTCTATCTCTCTAGATGGTAAGAATAATTTTGATTATGTACTATATGTTGAAGGTTTGAAACTTAATCTTCTAAGTGTTAGGCAGTTGATGAACAAAGGATATGACTTGCATTTCAAGAATGACTCATGCAAAATATTGAAAAACTCTGGAATAGATATAGAAAAAGGAGCCAAGACAAAAGATAACATTTTTAATTTGAATACTATTATGAGAATTTTGTTAATTTCTCAAATAGAGGAAAGTTGGTTGTGGCACAAAAGGCTATGTCATGTAAACTTTGTTAAAATTATTTCTATAAGTTATAATTCTAATATTAGAGATTTTTATAGAATGAATAAGCCTACCAATGCTATTTGTAAGGAATCTTAGTTAGGCAAGAAGACAATAGTTACTTTTCATTCCAAATTGGAAAACTCTAATGGATTGTTAGATCTTGTTCATACTGACTTGTGTGGTCCTGCTAAGACAAGAAGCTTGCAAGGTGACAAATACTTTATGTTTCTTATTGATGATTACTAAAGGATGGTGTGGGTGAATTTCTTGAGAGAAAAGTATGAAGCCTTTAACAAGTTTAAGGTCTTCAACTTCATGATTGAGAATGAGGCAGGAAAGAAGTTGAAGTGCCTGAGATCTGATAGAGGAGGAGAATTCGCATTAGGTGAGTTTAATAATTTTTGTGAGATGCATGGAATAAAGAGACATTTTTCTACTTTGTGGACCCCACAATAGAATGGAGTGGCTGAGAGAAAAAATAGATCAGTCCTAGACACTGCAAGGATAATGATACTTAAGAGGAATGCTTCACATATATTTTGGAGAGAAACAATCAACACTACAATAAACAGACTTAATAGAGTGCAAGTCAAAGGAGGAATAGGTAAGACACCTTATAAAATTTGGTTTGGAAGTGTGCCTATTGTCAAGTACTTTAGAATTTTTGGTAGTAAATGCTACATCAAGAGAGGTGAGGACATAAAGTTTTGATGCAAGGAGTGATGAAGGAATATTTCTTGGATACTCTACCAAAAGAAAAGCATATATAGGTGTTAAAACAAGAGGTTGAAGAAACTAGCAGAGAGAGAAATGTGAAGGTGGATGAAAGTCTTGAGAATCATCCAGGTCTTGGGGACATGATTCCAATTATTTGAATTCCAATAGAAATCATATTCAACAACAATAAGTTCATAATCAAGCTCCTTGTGTGACAGTGAGCACATATGATGAAGCCTACACAAGTGGAGAAGAGGAAGAAAAGAGACCAGTGGTAAAGTAGAAGACGCTATGGTATGTAAGGATAAATCATTCTAAAGATCAAATCATTGGTGACAGGAACAAGGGTGTTCATACTAGGAGAAGAATAGCTCAAGATCAAATTTTCCTAATATTAGAGGTTGATCCAATTGATGATGATTGGACTAAATCTATTAAGGAAGATATTGTGATTACAAATGACCACATGGAGAAGCTTAGGATCAAAGAAACCAAACTTGAGGCATTGCTTGAAAGAGAGAACAATGGTGTTAGACTTGTGAAAGGAGAATGTTCTAAGTCTAGAAAAGACAAACCTAAAGCTAAAAGATAGAAGGATAAGGTCAAGAAGAAGAAAAAAAATAAAGGGCAGAAAAATGGGAATAAGAAGAAGAATACAACCAAGAAGAATTTGGTAAGATGACCTAAACCTCATAAATTTAGTGGTAAGTGTTTTGATTGTGGAAAGTTTGGTCATAAAGCATCACACTGCAGAAAGAAAATTCACTTTCGTATTTGTGAATGACATAACCATAAATCAAGCATATGTAGTGATATGAAAAGGATAAATGAAATTGTAAAATAGAAGAAAGGTATATGTCCATGTGCTATAATGAAGGATGAAGACAAAAGGGAGAAATTTGCTATACATTTCAGATGCAACATATCTACACATATTGCTAAATATTGTAGAGACAAAGTGGACACGTGTGATACAGTAGGAATGGACAAAAATATGCATAAGGATGGTGAGGATAAGAAGTAGAAAATGGAAAGGAAGAGTCAGATTAAGAAAGGAAAACAAAAATATGAAAAAGGAAAAGAAAAAGAGAAGAAAACAAAGAAGAGATAAAAGTGCAGAAACAAGTCAAAGAGGAAGAAGAACATGGATAATGCTAAAAAAGAGGCAAATCTTGGAGGCAAGTTAGGGGTAATTACCCCTCTTGATAAGAGTTAAGATGCAGAGGGATGCATCAATCCAGTACACTTTATGAAGATATCATTCATGCAATACCCACTCGTCTTCTACCATTTGTGGTTGTGATGCTGAATACTTTCAATATATTTTTTTTATTGCTTGTGTTAGATCCTTAGATGGATTTGATGCTTTGACGTTATGTTAATACCTATTGATGATGTAGTACTTTTTTACTTTGATTATTTGATTCATATCATGTTCTTAGTTAGATGATGATGATTATTTGCATATGATGATGATGTTATGGATTTACTGACCTACTGATCCCTATATATGCATTTATATGGATGGTGTGTGTATTTTATATTTCTATTTGATGTCTCTAATATGGTGAGGGACAAAGTTGTAGTTACTTTCTTGTGAGATCCACACAATGTACCGATCCCTACCATTGCTTGTTACACACACAGATATATATATATATA
>MU224623.1:1555464-1571346 GCA_018584345.1 Thuja plicata
CATGCCTTATTGTCGCCTAAATAAACTTTCCCAAACTCACCTTCTTGGTAGTTTGTGAATGAGTCCAAGCAAGAGGTAGCATGGAAGGAAGCACCGGAGTCCAAGACCCAAGAATCTGATTTTGTGTTGGTTGTAGCTAGCACTAAAATCCCATCATCTTTATCATGGACTATGTTTGCTTCGTTGTTCAGTACTTTGTCTTGTGCCTTCTTGTACTTTCTACAATCTTTCTTAACATGGCTGGCTTTGCCACAAAACCAACAACCATTTTGTCTACCTCTTGATTGTGATCTTCTTGCTGAATTAAACCTCTGATTATTATAATTATTACTGCCTCTATATTGGCTTCTTCCTCTATTTTTGGTGCTCACCATAGTGAGAGCGTCACCGGATGAAGACTCATTATTCCTTCTTCTCAAATCTTTGGAGAGAAGAGTAGCTGAAACTTCATCAAAGACCAGCTTCTTGTTTGATGCTGAAGTGCTTACTGCTATTACAAGTCCATCCTAGCTGTTGGGAAGAGAACACAATAATATAACAGCCTTATTTTCATCATCTTGGGGCATGCCAACCGAAATTGCTTGACTGATCAAAGTATTAAATTCATTTAGATGATTTGTCATGGCTTCGCCTTCTCTCATCTTAAGCTTATACAGCTTCTTCATGATGAAGACTTTGTTCGCAGCGGATGCCTATGCATATGTCAAAGTCATCTTATCTCATACCTCCTTTGCTATTGCTTTGTCTGCAACGTTATGCAAGACATTATCTCCTAATGCAAGGAAGATTGTCGCCTTGGATTTTTCATCAAGCTTCTCCCAATCTTCGTTGTTCACGGAGGCTGGTTTCTTTGCTTTTCCATCTAGTGCAAGAGAAAGGTCTTGCGTGATTAACAAAGAATTCATTTGAATCTTCCATATCCCGTAGTTCTTCCCAAAAAATTTCTGAACCTTTAAATCTTCCATTCTCAGGAAATTTATCACCAATTTCCAATCAGCTGTTCGCCCAGCTCTGATACCAATTGTAGAAGATAAAAATGCAGAAAGAAGAACAAATGAACAATTACACAAAACACAATGTTTATCGTGGTTCAGCTTAAAATCCTACATCCACACTGAGAGCAGAGGTTTTTATTATTATGCCAAAATAGTATATATACAATGATACAACAGCAGCTTATAAATAAGCTTCCAATTGGCATCAGAAACTCAACAGCCATTTAGGAGGGAAACGGTGATGACCGTTGACCTTCAATTAACAGGTAGACTCTAAAACAAAAGTTCATAGCTAATACAAGATTACATAAGAGAAGACATGGCATATAATTGAAGTAGTTATGATACAAATTTTGGATGGAGACATATCTCAGACTGTGGGGAAATTGATGGGAAACTGAAGAATTGATAGTGTACCCAAATTTCCACTTCCATTTAATCTACCATGCCCAAAGTACCACTGATTTCTCCTTTTCAAATCCTCTTTTTCCCCCAGCATAGAACGCCTCAAAAGAAACCCCCCAAAAAATCATAAAAGCCCACTCTTGAGGAAATCCCCATGCACTGACCGTAATGCCCTCTAACAGGGAAGGTTACAGGATTTAATTCCTTCCAATCTTGATGAAGTACATTCATACCTATTAATTCCACATACTGTAATACAAACTTTATTTCTATTCTAAATTTATTTTCTTTTAATAGATAGAAAATAAGGATCTTCTATAAAAAGAATAATAATATTTTTTTTATTACTATTTACTTTGAATTTTCATATTAGAGTGATATTTTAGATTACTTACTTTCATCTCTAAAGATGTGTTCCTACATAAATAAGAATTAGAATAACTAAAATATCTTTAAATAGGCTTATTGTATTATATTAAGTAACATAATATTCAAATTTTTAAACTATAATATTAAAAAAAAAATTCAATTGAGTCAACTTCTCAATACAATTAGTTTAACTACAATATATGTTCAATATACATCCCACAACATTAATGCAAACTTAACCAAAAAAATATTAATGTCATCATTAATATTATTATCATTATTTCAATGAAACTTTAGTATTAAATATATATTGAATTATTAACTTAGCTAATTTTACTTAATCTTAGCGATATTTGTTTTGATGATTTCTTTAAGCAAGGTGTAATTTATTATTCATTGATTTTGTGTTTACTACTAGACCAAATCTCTTAACGTGATAGGTAAATGACGACAAGGTACACACGAATAAAACCAAAGAAACAAATAAAGAAAGATTAAAATCAAAATACAAAAGAAGGCAAGTGTGGAACTGATATCTATCTCCTTCAACAACTGGTTTCCACCAAGTGGAGGCATGCTCAATCCTGCCAATTCAGGTGAGACGATGCTGAGTATTTGTAGCTGCATCACCGAGATGAGACATACATACATATACATAGATACATAATAGAAAACAAGGAGGGGGAGTGAGGCATCATGTGGACCTCCCACAGGAGTAACTATGACTTCCTACCCACATCCCACAGGTACGCCAGATAGGAAGCAACATAAAGCAGTAATCCAAGTTCGTTGGTAACGTTAGTACATCGATAAACGTAATCACATAAGCATAATAAAGACATATAAATAATCATCCATGATAATGCAGATATACATATAAGCATAATAAAAACATGTAACTTAACATCCATAGCAATGTAAATGCAGAAATATCATATAAGCACCGAATTCATAAAATGCATAGGCACATACAAACATAGGATCATAATGCAACCATGTCCATAATCATTAAGTATCTCAGGAACAATGGGAAATCATTGTATCCAAGAGTAGCAATATCATCCTAAATAACTGAAACGTCAACAAGAGTGTCTTGGTACCATCAAAATGAGTATAATCAAATGCTCACCACTCAAACCTAAAAAAATGAGACGAAACACCAAAAAAATGTATCCATGTGGAGGGGCACTACATCCCCCCCCGTAAAAATATGGGATTACTCCTGGAAGCCCTCAAATAGATAAGTGTATAACTCTCTCATTTGAGAATAAAGTGAGAGAGTTCATCATTATTGATGAACACTCAGCTACATAGTCCTTACTCCTATTGGACCCTTACTTGGTCGATGGTTTGGCCCCTGAGTGTCAAACCCCACTACTATGGTATGCATACAAGCTCTAGTGTTAGTTGTGCATCCTCGACCAGCAAAGAAGTCCAATATAGTACATGTGTGATATCAAGATGATACTATCTAAGAACTGATACATGAAAAACATCATGAATACATGACAGAATGAGAAAAAAGTAAGACGATAGGCAACTGGAACTATACACTCAAGAACCTCAAAAGGGCCAACAAAATAAGGTGACAACTTAGAACCCTTTCCAAAATGGATTGGGATCTTTTGTGGGAACACTCTAAAAAAATCTCTATCACAAAATGTAAACTATCGATCCACTTGGTGTGCATCTGCATACTTCTTCTGGCGATCCCGAGCTCTAACCAAGTGCTCACGAATATGCTTCGCCTATTGCTCCATGTCCCAAAGCATATCCAGACCCAATCGGACATGATCCTCTAATCTATCCCAACTCAAAGATGTGTGACAAGGAAGATCGTACAAGCCTAGAAAGGTATCATCTTGATCAAGTTGTGGTGACCATTATTATAAGAAAACTCTACCATGTACAAGCAGTCCTCCCAATGCGACTGTCGGTCCATTACGTACATATGCATAATGTCCTCCAATACCTGGTTGAAACTCTCCATCTTTTCATCTATATTAGGATGATATGCTGAACAAAAGTTTAACTATGTACCCAAAACCTGTTGGAGAGAAGTCCAAAAATGTGAAGTAAGTATAGAATCCCGATCTGAGATTATCCCCCTAGGAATGTCATGTAAATGAACAATATCCTTGATAAAGATTTTTGCAACAATAAAAGCTGTATAAGAAGATCTCAAAGGTGAGAAGTGTGCCACCTTGGTCAACCGATCTATGGTGACCATAATGGCGTCATGCTTCCATGATGAAACTAGTAAACCAACAATGAAATCCATACAAATGATATCCCATTTCCACTCAGGAATGAGATTGGGTTGCAAAATGCCCCCAGGATGTTGATGTTCTGCCTTAACTCTCTAACACTCCAAGAATCGAGCAACATAATTTATGATATCTCTCTTCATCCCAAACTAGTGATAGATCTATCGAAGATCTTCATGCATCTTCTTCATACCAGGATGTGCTGAATAGGGAGCTTGATGAGCTGGTCCTTGTGTAATCATGGCTATTGTCCCTATCAAGCTAGCACTTAAACAATCATCCCCTGTCCCCTTTGAGGTTTGAGTGTCTTGCTTGTCTCTTTCTATAAGGAATCCCATTTTAGCAATCCATCATCGGTCTTTGCAGGATGTATCCTTCCTCATATCAGACCAACAAATCAATCATCAATCCATCATTCTCCCTATGGAAAAAAGGTACATGTGATACTTGTTGTTTCTTTGGTACTTTTGGATATTTGTTTATCTTTTAAGCTTCCTTGTTCTACCTCATTATGGTCACAACAATCCTTTATATCATGGTGTGTTGTGAATGGTGAAACTAAGGGCAAGGTCTTGATCTTTTTCTTTTTTCTTGTGTGCTTTTTTTATGTCAGTCCTATGCAACATTGGTGACAAGGCCTTGCATTCTTAGTAACCTTGGCAAGTCTCTAGCATTTTTATATCAAACTAGGGCATGCTCTCCAACATTAACAAAATTTAATCCCCAAGTCTCATTCAATGCATTTAGAATAATGATTAAATTTTTCTTTTTGGAAAGGCTTCTATTTATTATCCACCTCCCATCCTTTCCCGCCCATTCTTTCTTCTCCCCCTCCTATTTGTGTCCTTTTCGAGAAAAATCCACAATATTTTGCTTGTTGCATTCTTTTCTTGAGGGGGCACAACCTCACACCACCGTCGCTTCGGCACGAATTTTAGGCACCTAATTTATTCTAGGGAAACTTATTTTATTTTATTTGATGCAACGCCACATCAAAGAGGGGGAAAATGTAGACGTCCAAAATTACATTTATTAATTGATTAATCTATCAATAATCCCTATAACATTATAATCAATTAATTATTATGTTATATTCCTCTACCTATATAATTAAATTTATTTAGGTTCACTCTAAAGTATTTAAATGTTACTTAGATACTCCCTCTCTAATGTATTAAATCTATTTAATATATTGCACCCACAAATTCCCCTTTTAAATAAATTCCTATTTATTTAATACTACACATCTCTAATATTATTCTAAACTTGGATTGATCTAAATCTCATTTTAATTTAATCCTAATCCTAACCTATACCCATCACCCTCATCTAAATAAGCCTACTCACTAATTAACTAAGGTTAATTAGGCTAATTTCATGATTCCTAACCTATTTATTGTTAATCATTTACTCACATGTGTGTGAGATTTTCTTCCAAGATTGACCTTTCTAATAATTTCATTTTCTTCCCAAAAAAGGATCTTGTACAACCGTTATGACATCTCTTACACTTTCTAAAAGTGTTGTATTGGCCTTTTCCTCTTACTCCTCTTACATGGGTACTTCCAAGTACCCTTGATCCATCACATCACAAGTTTCTCCAACATGTGAGAAACTCTCTCTCTCTCTCTCTCTCTCTCTCTCTCTCTCTCTCTCTCTCTCTCTCTCTCTCTCTCTCTNTGTGAGACTCTCTCTCTCTCTCTCTCTCTCTCTCTCTCTCTCTCTCTCTCTCTCTCTCTCTCTCTCTCTCTCTTGTAGTATATGTCACCTATGTGAAATCCACCTAAGATCCACATCATCAAGGCTCTCCAAAAATCTATAAATAGGAGGCCTCTTCCTTTGCATTTCATCTCTCATTCTTGCATTTTTATTATGCTAATTTAGTTTCTTGATTTCTATCCTAGTTTCATGTTTATATAATTTAGAGATAATATGCTAGGTAATTGGTATTGAATCATAGTTTCAATCTTGGATTGCACTCCATAATAGCTTGAATCTTCATAGAAGAAAATCTTGGGACTAATTCTTCATACTAGTTCTTGAGTTCTCCCTTCATCCATTCATCTCATTTTCATTTATCTTCTTCGTCAAATCACTTGAGGATCCATCCATTTGTGTCTGGGAGAGAACACCCACATTTAATCTTTTGAGAAAATCTAATAATTCTTTAATAGGGTGTAGATTATTGTAGCTCAATTTAATGTTATGAGTACTTCTTGTTGCTTTCATGTTTTGAGTCTCTTCATGTGCTAACTCAGTAATGTTTTCATGTTTAAGCTTGATCCCAATAGGTTGAACCTCATACAAAATATGATTACAATTGTTCAGCTCAATGTTCAAAACTTGCAATTAAGGTTCACTACCTATAGAGAAAGATACAAAGAAATGGCTAGCATTTTGAAGATCACTTCTTCAAAACTATAAACATAACACAATCTAATAATAAGAAGGATTGAACTGATAAAGTAACATCTATTATGTATGATTAGAGTTCACAGTGAATACACATTTGACTCTATCTTCATTCCTGCATTATACAACGGGTGAACACACAATAGTGGGTTACACTTTTTCAGAGGAAGCAATTCCTCCTGAAATTTGCAAAGAAGATGGATTTAGAAAGTACTTTCGATAGAAAGTAGGGAATTTTGATAGAAATTACTTTCTATAGAAATTCCTTGATTAAGGGAAATTCCAGTCAATTACTTTCGATAGAAAGTAGTTTCAATAGAAAGTAGTTTCGATAGAAAGTAGTTTCGATCGAAACTAATTAGTTTTGATAGAAACTACTTTCTATCGAAAGTCTCTGATTAGAGGCCATTTGCAAAGGTTGACACAAGTCTAAAGTTTTTATGGCTTTGGGGCCCAAATGTAGGGCTCAAATGGAAGAATAAGGAGACATCCTTTTGCATCACACAAGTACTCTGAATGAGCTTTCTAACGAAGATAGATTTGACAATTTTTTAATTAATTAGGCCTATGTTTTTTGACTTGCATCGAATGTAGGTTTTTTATCAAATCTAAACCTCCAATTTTGACGTTCAATGAAAAATAGTAGAAAAGATAAAAAAAAATTTAAAAAATAACAGTGCCCTCCGTCTTCGAGTCTAATTTCTATATAAAAAAATTGAATTTTGATAAATACACAACAAGTTATAAGTTGTTTAGTCAAGGTATGCCAAAATTATGGTTTACTCAACTTCAAACATTCATAAAATATGCAATAATCATGATAATATCATCCAACCAATTGCATGCCCTCCATATGGATGTTACAAAACTAAATTCAAAAGAAGTGCTACATTGATATCTATTTTAGAAAAACATTTATGCTCTATGAAGTCAATTTAACTCTTTGAAAATGATGTTTTCAACAACATAGAAGTTTTCATGGGAGAAAATAACCATTCAAAAAAAATAGAAAAAAATATGTTTAGAATCTAGACAGAAAATCCTAAAAGATTCTAGTTTACTTCATCTTCTAATTTTAAACTGTTTAATGACAATATGCATCCGATTCTGAATTTTTTTTTCAAAATGTAGAGTTCAGTGTCCGTTCACGCAAAATAGTGTAACCCACTATTGTGGGTTCACCCCAACATCTAAACCATGGAATTATTGTTCAACTCACTTCTTCACATATATCATATATCTATTTTCAAATGTTCATCAAGATTGTCCATATATACTATCTGGATCAAACAATGGATCAACCCAACATAAGATGTAACGTGTGGATGCAAGGTTGGCCAAATATCATAAGCAGAAGAAAAAGAAGAAGTATGGAGATCTGCACTGAGTTGACACTCCTTTCAAAAGTAATCAAAAAAAATTTAAACCATTGTCCAAATGTAGAATTCAACTTTGGACCCAAAACTAAATTACCACCAAAGCAGTACTAAATTATTAAACCAAAAATTTTGGACCATAGAGTAAAGCTTCTAGATTACATAATTTAATCCACACCCTAGATAGAAACACTACAAAAATTTGGAACTTCTAGGCCAAAAAATACTACTTCCTATTCCCTTTGTCAAAGCCTGCAAACCAATCTGGACTGAGGGGACAACGACGCATAAGCTCTTGAATCAATCAATTGACATTTATGACAAACAAGACACCATACTTGAAACATTCTTTGCTATGCTATTTTGGGGCTCTTTGTGCTCTCTAATTTCTAGGTCTCCATTGGGGGAGATCTTATCCAAACAAAGCCAGATAACAAACAAGATAAACACTTGACATATATGACAAAAAATACACCATACTTGAAACATTTTTTTCTATGCTCTTTTGGGGCTCTTTGTGCTCTCTAATTTCTAGGTTTCTATGGGGGGAGATCTTATCCAAATAGATCCATATAACTATGTGGAGCTCAAAAATAAACCTATTCTCTAGGCTATCCTTGAAGAATGCAATGCAGCCAATTATGTTGACAGGATGAAGAGTTTTGACCCAAATAAATTTGAGGAGTTTGCTAAAGCCCGGAATAAGGGGGTTGTCACCATTGGTGGGGTATCCTTTGTGGTTTCCATAAAATCTATTTAAATTATTACTATCCTAGTTGTAGAAGGTATGACCCTCCCAAGCAATTCAAAAGGACATTACAAGAACGATTTTAAGAAGTTTCTCCATCATGGGGAAAAGGTCCCTAGCTTTAGAATGGCTTCAACAAGGAAGAAATTCCAGGATTGTGGAAGGATGTGGCATTGGTTCTTATCAAGTTCATCACATTGGAAGGTAGATTGAAACACTTTCAATCCCACATGTTCCCAATGTTAAATCACTTTTGTCATGGCATGAAGCTAAATTTTCCATTATGGATTCTATCTTCATTATCTCATTCAATTGACAATTTAGCAAGATTAAAGGGGGGCTTCCTTTGTATCAATGGATCATCCTTAGATTATATAACTTCCATTTTGTCCTCTCCCCTAGTTTGGGCCCCATTATGAAACCCAATTCAGTTGTTGAGCTTTCCAACCAAAAAGATGTGAAATGTGCTTCATCCTCTTCTCTTAACACTCCACCCCCTAGTTCTTTGACTATAGTTAACCCTCAGTGAAAGGGAAAAATAAAAAACATGGGGAAAAAAGGTGATCATTAAGAAATACCTAGTGTTCTCTGAGGATTCTTCTTCCTCTTGGTTTGCAGAGTCAAACTAGACTACGATTAATACCCCAAAAAAGTACAAAAACCAAGCCCTTGAGCTCTCATCTCCCTATAATATTTCTCCCCTCAATTCCACTATTCACTTTCTCAAGGATAAGTTACTTACCTACCCTAAGATTGTGGACAAGGTTGACAATTTGTGTGATCTCTATAGTAGGAAAAATGCAATCATTAAGTCATTGTTGACGCAATTCCACACTACCAAAAACAATATTAATAGACTTGAGGGCCTGACCGAAGCTGATGCTAGGGTAGGGGATTGATCACAAGATGTCAAAGATACCAGAACTTGGGAAGCGGAGATGAGATTTCAATTAGGTTGGATGATTGGGCTTGTATTGAGGAATAGGTTAGGGAACTCCATGAGTTGATTCCCTCCAAAGAAGAAAAGAAAAAATAGTGTATGTCATTTTTAATGCAAAAAATAACCAAGATTTTCTTAACAAGAAGCTAAAAGAGATAGTCAATTTCAACAAGGAAATTATGGAAAAGACTTTGGGCTCTCTCCAGATTTTGTAGGGTGAACTTGAGCACATGCGTGCCAAAAGGAAGACGAAAGATATCGCGGCTGCGAGGGAGATGGAAGGTCCTATTACTTTGGTCTTGACACATGACACTCAGAAAAAGTCTCCTCCTTGAACCTTCTGAAGGAATTAAATCAATATTGGAAGGATATTAAGGCCCCTTCTCTATAGTCTTTTGGCTTTTGGGATTTTTGTTTTTTATTGAGCTTTCTTGTGGTTTTTGCTGGTTCTTTTGGCTGGCTAGTTGTTGGGTCTTTTTCTAGTTGGATTCACTCCTTGTAAATTCGCTTTTGGACTATCTTTTGGCTTGATGTAAGGGTTCATGCCTCCTCCCAATTTACTTAATCCGAACAAAAAAGTAAATTATTTAACATCTTTTAATATTAAATAACTCATTCTTATATCAATTATTAATGAACGATATTTTAAAATTAAGGCATACCAATAGCTTCTAGTAGTTTGAATTTTTGAGCTCCAAATAGTACACAACTACTGGGACATTTGTACATAAGTATTGACAATTTTAGAGGTGGTTGTAGTGCATGGTTATCAAGTAATCTTTAAGTAGATATCTATCCAGATTCCAAAACAATAGCTATAAGAAATTAAGTCACATATAGAAACACAAAAAAAAATTTATCAGAATAAAATATACCATTTAAGATGTATAGGTTACTGATATGCTTCTCCTAATTTAAGATAGAATAATGTGCTTTTCTTAATGTGAAATTTTACAGCTACAATGCACTATAAACAATTCCTGACCAACAAAAGAATATGCCATGACTTGAACCTGAGAACTTACCAGCCTACTAATTTGTCTGTCACCTCATGCACACAAAAAGTGTTAATATTCCATTTATTTTTTTAAAATGCTTAGGAATATGCTGGCTAAGATTGGCTATCGTTGCTTGAGGTGACATTAGACTGATGTGCAGCGTCTATGTAATTTTGTAAGTGGGGAACCTTTGGCTGCTGATGGTGTAATATTTCTGCTGATTTGAAATTTGCAAGCTTCCCCAGATCCTCAACTGCCTTAATTACACTGCTAAGCCTCCCCACAATTTCTTTAAGAAGACATGCAACTGTGGCCAGAGCAAGACAATCCATGATGTTTATTATTATTGCCGTTTCCTCACTGTCTTCGTTTACACTTTTGTCTTGGGTTTTTTCAACATTCTTCACTTGGTTATGTATCAAAGATTGGAGAAGGTTGTTAGCTTCGGAGTCTGTATTATTCCCACCACCATCATCAATAATCTGCCACCTTTTACTGACGATGAAAAGCTCTGGATGAGATATCAAGAAGGTCTGGAGCTCTTCCACTACTCTGTTCAGTTGGTTGATCATGAGATCAGAGTTGGTGTTGTTGGTCATGGTCTTTATGCTCTCTGCAAGTTCTATCAGCACTTTCGAACATTCTTCTGCAATTCGCATGCAGGGTGCTGCCATATGTGATTCCACAGATGATGCTACCTGAAAAGTTCTTGGCAAGATTATTCCTAGGAATAAGATAGATTGAAAAGGAAAGAGAAAGAAAAGACTGTGGGCATGTATATACCATGGTTTCAGAGTTAAGGCAGCCATTCAAAACTTGTACATAATATGCACAGCCACGCATAGCTGCTCCAACTTTCACGTACTGGACCCATGGGTATCTGAACCCAAATGGTCCGTGTGCAGGCTCCCATCTAGCAAAGTTCGCCTGTGACCAAGAATATGATAACTATAGCATCCCATGAGATTGTAGACAGATGTTAATTTGAACTTCTGTATTTGATCATGCGTTCTTTTTTTCTTATCAACTTTTTCAATTGTATTCTATTATTCATCATCATATTCGGATTATCCATCATATTTTCTTCTCTATCTCACTATCCAATATTTTCTTCATATTTTCTTCCCTATCTCATTATCCAAATGATGAAACACAGAATATAATAGAATATAACCATCCAATATTTTCTTCTCTAGCTCATTATCCAAATGATGAAACACAGAATATAATAGAATATAACCATCCAATATTTTCTTCTCTAGCTCATTATCCAAATGATGAAACCCAGAATATAATAGAATATAACTATCCAATATTTTCTTCTCTAGCTCACTATCCAAATGATGAAACACAGAATATAATAGAATATAATGAAAAAAAAAGTAGTCGAAAAAAGATACAGAGTCAAATTGAGAAGCTCCAAAACTATACCCATTTTCATTGTCTTGAAGGAAGTTTGTAGGAAAGAGATATAATCATAGGCCACCAACAAGATTATACTATTCACATGTAGCTAATTCTTTACGGTCCCTGTCAAAATTCTTCTTATCATATTAAAAGAACTAATTCTTATTTTTATGAAGAGATTGTTAAAGATCTCTTTTTCCCTTTTCCCACTTTAATCCATTTTCCCTGATATCACAATGAAAGAGAGTATGACATACAAGGGATTCTTCTAAAGACTTGGAATTGAGAACACATTTGTAGCCCTTGGAGACTTGATCTTGGTTGCCGTCTCCTCGAAAGAATTCAGCAACACACCCTGTGACAAAACAAATATGGGTTTTGATAGGCATAAAACAAATATCACTTATTAAAAATTTTCATTTTTTTTTAAGATTTTGACTTTAATTTTATGTTTAATATTTTAGATTTTTTTTTTATATTTTTAAATTCTGACAATAGATCATAGAGTGTGATGTAAAATATTGAACAAGAAATCTATACAGTTAAATCCCCAAAAAAAACAACTAAAATATTATTTATAAGAAAAAAATTTCACCTTCACAGGATTGAGCAAGGCCTTCCATATTGTGAAGGATCAATTTGTGAAGATCTTCTCCAGCCCAGATGGGGAAAATGACTAAACTGATGAGAATACATAAAACACATCCTACGATTATGGCGGCGAGACGTTGATAAACCTCAACAAATAAATTTTCTACGCGATATGCAGATATTGTCATGAAACTGAAGGTGAGAATGAAGACTAGAAGTCCATAATCATATCTGGCCTTTATCCTCGGATAAAAACGTGCAAAAGTGACTGCTGCACCTGCATTCACACAATTATTATTAAACAATTTTGTTATATCTTTTCTGTTATCTTCCTGGCTCATTAGTGTTGACAGATTCTAAGGGGTGGAGTGTTGTGGCATGAACGTGTTAACAAATATTCTTTATCTCTCATTTCACTTTAGCAGTTAAAATATTAATTATAAACATAATATTTGTAAAATAAGAAGCACATAAAATATATGTCTCTAAACATATAGTAAATAAAATGGTTCAGAAATAGGGCTTTTGTGAACAATAATGAGGGACCGATTGATCAAGGTGATGTGGAGAGGATGATTGAAATGGGGGCAGGAATTAGGCTTCTTCTACCATTAGTGCAACTTCTGCATGACTTGTATCTTTTCTATGCGTATGTAGTTTTTCAAATGATTATATGGAACTATCTAATAAGATAGTGTTTACAAAAAAAAAGGCTCTGAAATAAAATAATATAATACTTTAAGTAAACAAAATAGTTCTGAATTGATGTTTCTTGACATTTTTTCAGATAAATGTATTTAAGATATCTATACAAATTTACCTTGTATAAACACAGTAATGGTAAGAATTATTGGCTCGACTTTATGTCCAGCACAGTTAGCGATGTAATTTACCCCCACTGCCAAACTCCCTCCTAACAGTGTTGCACACATTCTATTAAATCCCTTGCTAAGGGTTCCACCTATACAAACACTTGAAATCAGAGATCCGGTACAATACTTGAAACCAGAAATCAGAAATCTTTTACAATACTTGAAATGTTAAATTGAGTCGAAAACATTTCAGCTTAAACAGCACATTCTAAGCTGTGATTTGTTTAGATGTTCATCGAATATCACATTTACTACTTAAACAAACCAAAACTTAGAAAATAAAGTTTAAATCCAACATAAAAACAAATTGATTTTGATGAGAAAACTTGATAAAAAAGCTCTCTCATAACCCATTACCTGCAGTGAATTGAAAAACCACGACCACAGTCATGACAGCCCACAAGAGAGTTCCCCCCATGCTAGCAAAGAGTTTGTTCATGAAATAGAAGATAGAAACCAGAGCAAGCCCCAATCCAACTTTCATGGCATGAATAATTCTCCTTGGATCATCTGCCCCAAGCTTATATATCTTCTTACAAATCGAAACAAACCCAGATTTCCAGCCACTAATTTTCTCACAGATTTTATGCAAGAATCGATGATGAAGTCCCTTCTGAGCAGGTTTCAGATCAACTAGTGGGCCCTCTGGAAGATTTATCTTCCATTCTAAAATTGAATCCTTTGCTTTCGACTCGGCCATGATAGTAGCACTTGAGATCAAGCTAAAGTGTGATTGCAATGGTGTGATTAACAAGTAATCCTATATAGGAAACGTATAAAAGATTCTCAAGGTAAATCGGTCATGTTCAAGCAGCTAGTGCACATACTAATTAAGATTTTCCAAAGCACTTGTACAAAATCTTGAAGGAAAATGGCAGCTTAATCCTTAATGGCTCAGTGGGCTGACTAGATTTCCGAAATTCTGAGTAGAGTACCAAACAAGTCCATTTTTTATAATTGAGGTATGAAAATGGCTGTGGAGGCCCACTGAAATGGCTATGAAAAAGTAGTTCTAATGGTGGTAAAAACTACTGCAATGTCCAATGTTATACACAATACCTTTTATAATGGTGAGCTGGTATCAAACCACATTTTGCCTCTTATCAAACTTATATTCCCTTCTTTCTTTATTAGAGTCCACAAGTTACACGTATAAACTGCATATTGGGGCCATATCATTGATCACACAAGTTATAAAATCATCAAATATTTACGTAAAACTCTACCTATCAATAATTCAAAACAAAATTTAGGAGGAAATTATATTTTATAAAAAAAAATTATAATATATTAGATTTATACAAAAACAATTTGAAAATTATTATTAAATATTATGATGTAGATGTATTTATGTGATATTTAATATCATTTTCAAGCTGCAAAAATGTCATGCCCTCTTTCTTTATGTTGATGTTCAACATCATTTACAATTCTACTTTACAATTAATTCTAAAAGTAAGGGAGCTTTAAAAAGGTGAAGAGTCAATGGACCCTTGGTCTTTTGGTGAAGTTGTTTGGTTTTCAATGAGCCCACCATGAATCAAGTCTTGTTGAGTGCAAATGGCTCTGACACCAGTGCAGATACCTTCAACAAACAAACAAAAAAGGTGAAGAAGGATTGATTAATAATAGAGGCAAGATTTTTGAATAAATAAATATTAAGTGGAGTTTCTAGAAAATGTGATCACATTATACTATTAACAACAATGGTTAGGAGTTGATAGGACACTTCTATATTTTATTTTTAAATAGTTTGGGTTATAATAGAATAAAGAACTCAATTTTCCACTTTCAAATGTTTGACAATCTTGTGTTTTTAATAGGTATATTTTTTTGTTGTTTATTAATGTTGTCACTTGGATATGCACCCTTGCTAAGCATTCTACTTAGCTATCTAATGAAACATGGGAAGATCTTTCAAAATGTGAGCTATAATAACTTGATATCAATTTCTAAAAAAGGTTTTTGTTCCTTTAGTTCTTTACCTAGACTGATGAAAAATACTACTTCTTATTGACGAAAGAGATATTTAAGTGAAATGAAATGAAACTTATGGTTTGAGGAGGTGATGCAACATATTATTTTAAGACTTAAACTATTGTTTGCAAACACAATTGATCAATAATAAGGCTAGTTCATGCACAACCCAAAGATTTTACATGGTCATACATCAACATTTGGTAGAAAGGTTTGATTATTCACGTATTTAGAAGGAAACCCTGTTGGAAGTGGATTCACTCTGAGAGTGGGGGTGAATCAGAGTGAAGAAATTCATTTTTAAATGTATCACTTTATAATTTTTGCAAACATTAAATACCAAAACAATAAATGATGAATTGGTTAAACACATGTACTACTTGACTGAAAATGAAAGCGATCGTCCAATCAATCATGATCAAATTTACACTAACCAATTTGTGAATAGTGAATGAACTGAAATACAATATAAGAAGATGACCTTAACAATGCAAAACATGTGTTGATACAACAAGACACAAAAAC
>MU224623.1:1571508-1617507 GCA_018584345.1 Thuja plicata
ACTCCAAAATCTGTAACTTTTATTGAGCACCAACTCTTTACACCATTCTGCAGCTCCAACTGCAAGGAGCACCAACCCCTCCTTTTCTTTTTCTTTTACAATGTGTAGTACATCAGATTATATATACCTATAAATAAATGTTTCAGTTTTCATGCATTCATACATATAAATAATCATATGAATTTTCTTTCAGTACAACTTCATATTCCACATACAAGAAAGTGTGAATATGCTTCTTTTTAATTCACACTATTCCTCTCACCCTTAGGTGCATATACATACTCCCTTATATAGGGATACATTAAGAAATAAAAACTTTCACTATTTTTGAGAATCAGGTATGACAACTGAAAACTATTTTTGAATAATAAACCCTTTGACTAGGGTTTAATATCAATAACTATGTGGTAAAGAAACATTTCACATTCTGTCCTAGAAGATAACTGTAAATGAAAACTGCTCACTTTCAATGCCACTCTAGTCCATTTCCGTGTAACATTTTCATACTTGGAAGAGGGCAAATGCAAGTCTTACAAACCAACTGAAATTGGTTACCGCAAACTACATGTAACTATCAACCAAACAAATAAATACATGGCTGAAGATGAATAACAATCATTCCTTTCATCTTCAATGTCCATTTTTCAATGTAGAATTATATCAGAGATGCCAAAGAAAAATGAAACCTTTTGATTTTCTATATAAAACCATGAATCAACTTATATTCCCAAAAACAAATATGTCTTATGAAATAAGCTTAACAAAAACCAAACACTTGTATTGCATACCTATTAAAAAACAAAACAACTACCTCTGTTCTTTACACTGCTTCCAAAGAGAAACAACTTTACTATGGCGTTCCTAAAAAAAAATCATTTTCCTTTCACAATGTTTCACATCAAAAGAAACAAAAAACCCATTAGCAGCAGAAGGAAAGAAAAATTTGTATAACATAACCCAGAAATCCCTTATTCTATTTAAAATCCTCATAATACCTTCCATACGTGGTGTCTTTCAAAAATATTACTATCAAAACATTATTTGTGCCTTGTAGTCAAATATATCAAAAACCTATAATGAAAGATCACAAGATTACTCCAAGATCTTCAACTGAAAAATTCATGGAGGCACTAGGGTTTTGAGAAAAACCAAAATGAAAGAGGAAA
This sequence comes from Thuja plicata, assembly GCA_018584345.1. Classification (NCBI taxonomy): domain Eukaryota; kingdom Viridiplantae; phylum Streptophyta; class Pinopsida; order Cupressales; family Cupressaceae; genus Thuja; species Thuja plicata. Next base: position 1,572,675 of record MU224623.1, read on the forward strand.
ACCATCTTTTTAATTCTTTACAATGTTGTTCTTAATCACATTTCAATAATATTTGAATTCCGTCAAAAGAGAATTCACGTGGGCACTTTACTAGCCGAGTAAAAAGCTCATACACAACTCATCTTAAGTCACTGCCCAAAATATGTCATCGAGATGCCAATCATATTTATCCAACTTAAGATATTGATTATTAAATTTAATTACCTCACATCACATGTGTTGTCATATATGCAGTGATTCAGTAACTTTTAAACATTATTTGTCAATAAACTGAGTTGCATCAAGGATAATTAATCAACAAACTCCCCCATTATCCTTGAGGAAAAAAAAAGATTTGTCAACATTACCTGTATCAAATTGAATACCTGATACCTGTACTCACTAAAAAATTGAATGCCTGTACCTGTCAAATGTCAAACCTATCCACATAACACTATTTGAAACACTCACACCATCTGAAACATTGTACCTGTCAAACCTGTCCACACAACACTATCTGAAACACTCACACCATCTGAAACATTGTACCTATCAAACCTGTCCACATAACACCATCTGAACCAACCTGATATAATATCTGATTAGCATACTAAAAACAAACAAATGTTGTCTCCCCCATTTTGCATCAAGGAGAATCAACAAGAATTAGGTGTCAAGAAAATAGCTGAAAATCAATATCATTTACCATTCATGTACCAAAACATGTGTCAATTCTCCCCCTTTTTGTCAAAAGATGGAGAATCAGAGATCCCAAAGAAAAAAAATGCCAAAGATCATGTGAAATCTGCTAGTAACAGAGAATACCAAAACATCACAGAAAAACCCTTAGATAAAAATACCACTGAGCAAAGAGGTGCTCCCCCATAATCAATAAACTGCTTTGACTAAAAATGAGGGGCCGTTGGTATCATTTATATCCTATACCAGAAGACATGTCATTGTATACCAGTATGATAAAAAAGATTGTATAAAAATATATCACCATCCAGAATGTAAACATGAACAAAGACTGCGTAATCTAGCATTCAGATTTATATGCCAAATAAATCCAATATCTTCCATAAGAATCATTTCAATCTATAAGCTAAATATATCTCACTGCAAATATCATCCGGTCATGTCAACTATTAAAGTTGAATATGTTGAAGTTATCAAGAACATTCAACGATGCCAAGTATCCCCTTCATGTTGTAGGATAGATCAAAGTATGTCAAAACCAAATTTGATCAATTTCATGGATATTGAAGACATGACCAAAATTTTGTCATGAGCTTGAGAAAAAATGTGAGAGATATATCCACCACTGGAACAAATCAGAGTCATGCAAGGCCAATACTTCTAATATCATAGCTGAAGCAAGAAATAATGTGGCTAAAACATCACAGTAATTAACCAAATCACCAAACAGCAAATCTCATCCTGTATATATCAAGACTCAATGTATCAAGTACCATACTTGATTTGTATCACTGTAGAGCAGCATTGTCAACTGAAAATAACTAAGTCATCATAGATCACTAGAATCCAATGGCATAAAAATTTAAGAACAAGAGCACTAGAAATACACTGTTGATAACCAAGTGCACCACGAAACCACTTCAGAGAATCCAAATCTAGGGGAAACAAGCTCCCCCATACGGAATACAAAGATCAGGTAAGACAGATAACTCTCCAAATAAAACTGTCAGCTGAATATAAAACCTTGAAGCCAAGGTAAGCTGGACAATACACTGAATCTATGAACAACCAAAATAATTATTGTGTCTCAATAAAATCCAAAGTGTCTCCTCCTTTTGGCCACAAGGGCAAAGGGGCATAACGATCATTCTTTTTGGAACCAATGTTGTAGGATAGAGCAAAGGATCAGTATGACCACCTAAAACCATAACAATAACTGTTGCACATATGTCTTTGGATCAATATGATATTATATGTCAATAATAACATCAGAAATATTTTGGAAAAGATGTTATATATATCCGCCACAAAGTTGTCTTAATTTTGAAAATCAATGTTGAATACATACCATAATCAAAAGTAGAGCTAAACATATTTTTCTTCTTATTATACTTGAATCATATTATACTTATTTTCAAAGAAGAACTCTTGGTGTTGTACAAAACAATCAGTATGTTATCTAGATCATAAGTAATAGGTTACTCTTACATATCTGCATACAAACATTTAATGACTCAATGACCTTCAAACATCCCAACCTGCAGTATTCTTCAAGTCAATCAAATCCATGTTGTCATATTGATTACAAACCAACATTGTTGAAACATATCAACATAATATTTCTTGTTTCTCTCATTAAGAACTATTCACAAGTTTGTCTGACCCAATATTGATAGTTTTAGACTGAATTCTCCTGAATCAAACTTTAAATATCAGTAGAAACATCAAACTTCAACAACAGTTGATGAAAATCATTTTATCAGTCTGAAACAAAGAACTTACTGATTTGCACCTGATAAGGCATTAAAAAAAATCACACATGCTTGAACTACCAATACTCTTACACCTTGGTTTGGGATTTCATGATACAATATTTCATATAAAGTCTTAGACCTTATGTATGGATAATCTTGAATGCAATCATTTTCAATTATTTGATTTATCTCCATTAAATATGCTCTCTATCCTTTGTCTCAGAGTTAACACCATTTTGTATAACCACCATTTGACATGTCAATGTGATAATATTGTAACCTCTAGCCTGCTCATATAGAATTGCTTTCATATAGTACCAAGTCATACCAGTATCATGTAAAAGTTGTTATGAAAAACTATACAACACAAAAACATCATATTCTTCACAAGCTGTAAGCTGTACTGTCAAATCATATTTCCTATGAAAAAAAAATATTAATCCAGATACCACGAGTTCATTTTTGTGATCTAGGATCTTTGAAAACTTGTAAACATCAAGAAAATTCTTTGAACTAGTTCCAAAAAAAATTTCATTTTTCTTTTCATCTGGAAGAGTTAAGAGACATGGTTTTGATTTAATCTACTCATCATAGGAGTAAGAGATATAATACCATATTCAACTCCTGATGAATTCTTTCTACTTATCAAGATCTAGATGACATAACATGTACAAGGAGTGCACATGGGGCTTTGTTTTCAGCTTGGTTTCTTTTCCTTCTCCAAACCATAATAGAACCTTTCTTCTCATCTTCCTTAGAGAGAACAATGTGACAAAATTTTGTTGTATGTCCAAGATGATTACGTTTATAGCATTTTACATTCTTATCTTTCATAAACATATAATACCAAAATTTGTAGACCATCTACAACTTGTATCTTTATGACCAAATCCATGACAACTATAACATTTTTGACTCATGAAATAGTTCCTTATATTTCTATAGGTTGCAACTTTGTGACCATATGCATTGCATCCATAACAATAGCCTTGAAAAGAATGATTGTTCCTTAATTTTTGATTATACCAAGAAGGTGAAGATTTGAAAACACCTTTTCTATAACAATTATTCACATCTTTCTCTTAAGGTGCAGTATTATAATAGCTCAGACCAGTCTTCTTTCTAGGAGTTCTCTTGAATGCAAATTCTTTGCCATCTATGGTAGAAAATATTATCTTATGTCCTGATTCATATGAAGAACTGTGTCCTTCATCATATCCTAGACCTGTAGGTTCCTTCGAATGTCTTTGCATGTCCAACATCTTATATAACATGTTGGTACTATTATCAAACTTCTGAGTAACCTTTAATTGATTTTTGACAACTTCAAGTTCTTTTCTTAGATTCACAACTGTTGCTTCAAATTTTAGACACTCAACGTCTTTAATCTCCAGATTATATCTTAGCACATCTATTATCCATTTATGTTCTTCAATCTCAACTTTTTGACTTGTGATCATATTATCTCTAATAGTTTGTTCTTTCAATAGGTAATCTTTATCCAAACTTTCTCTCAAGTATGTAACCTCATTTTCAAGTTTGTTACACAAGTCATTTTTGTTTTCTAATTTAGTTTTCAGTTCCTGTACTAGTATTGAATTGTCATCAATAGTCCTTTTAGTCTCATCATGAATTTTAACCTTATTAGCATCAATGCTTTCATGTAAACATACCTTGAGATCACGATTTTATTTTTTAAGACTCTTAATCTCATGTAGGGCTACAAGTAACTCATGTTCAAAACTAACCACGTCATTTTCCTCTTCTGTTTCCTAATCAGTAGAAACACTTAACACATCTGCAATGTTATCTTTGAAATTTAGAGTATTACTCATAACACCATTTAAATCTAATTTCCTTTTAGGCATATCTTTCATCTTCTTATTCCTACACCTTTTACCCATAGTGGTCTATAACCAATATAAAACCAAGACTGATAGACCTGACAGAGAGCAATGTAGAATGAACCAACACAGATGACTCAGAGCTAAGAAAAAAAACTTCCAAAAGACCAGAATCAATCCCTTAGGACAGACCTATATGTAAGGACCCTACGCTCTGATACCACTTGTTGGAAGCGGATTCACTCTGAGAGGGGGGGTGAATCAGAGTGAAGAAATTCATTTTCAAATGTATCACTTTATATTTTTTGCAAACATTAAATACCAAAACAATAAATGATGAATTGGTTAAACACATGTACTACTTGACTAAAAATGAAAGCGTTCGTCCAATCAATCATGATCAAATTTACATTAACCAATTTGTGAATAGTGAATGAACTGAAATACAATATAAGAAGATGACCTTAACAATGCAAAACATGTGTTGATACAACACGACACAAAAACATGATGATATGTTTGAACCAGTAACTATATGAGAGTATTTGAACATATAGATAGACAAGATTGCATCATAATATGAAAAGACATGAGTCAAATAGAAGCATCTAATAACACATATTTTGTGCCGAGTGGAAAACCCTCAAAACCAAACTGGTTTTGTCATAGGGAGAAAAACCACTCCAAAATCTGTAACTTTTATTGAGCACCAACTATTTACACCATTCTGCAGCTCCAACTAGAAGGAGCACCAACCCTTCCTTTTCTTTTTCTTTTACAATGTGTAGTACATCAGATTATATATACATATAAATACATGTTTCAATTTTCATGCATTCATACATATAAATAATCATATGAATTTTCTTTCAGTACAACTTCATATTCCACATATAAGAAAGTATGAATATGCTTCTTTTTAATTCACACTATTCCTCTCACCCTTAGGTGCATATACATACTCCCTTATATAGGGATACATTAAGAAATAAAAACTTTCACTATTTTTGAGAATCAAGTACGACAACTGAAAATTGTTTTTGAATAATAAACCCTTTGACTAGGGTTTAATATCAATAACTATGTGGTAAAGAAACATTTCACTTTATGTCCCAGAAGATAAATATAAATGAAAACTGCTCACTTTCAATGCCACTCTAGTCCATTTCCGTGTAACATTTTCATACTTGGAAGAGGGAAAATGCAAGTCTTACAAACCAACTGAAATTGGTTACTGCAAACTACATGTAACTATCAACCAAACAAATAAATACATGGCTGAAGATGAATAATAACCATTCCTTTCATCTTCAATGTCCATTTTTCAATGTAGAATTATATCAGAGATGCCAAAGAAAAATGAAACCTTTTGAGTTTCTATATAAAACCATGAATCAACTTATATTCCCAAAAACAAATATGTCTAATGAAATAAGCTGAACAAAAACCAAACACTTCTATTGCATACCTGTTAAAAAACAAAACATCTACCTCTGTTCTTTACACCGCTTCCAAAGAGAAACAACTTTACTATGGCATTCCTCAAAAAAACTCATTTTTCTTTCACAGTGTTTCACATCAAAAGAAACAAAAAACCCATTAGCAGCAGAAGGAAAGAAAAATTTGTATAACATAACCTAGAAATCCCTTATTCTGTTTAAAATCCTCATAATACCTTCCATACGTGGTGTCTTTCAAAAATATTACTATCAAAACATTCTTTGTGCCTTGTAGTCAAACATATCAAAAACCCACAATGAAAGATCACAAGATTACTCCAAGATCTTCAACTAAAAAATTCATGGCGGCAGTAGGGTTTTGAGTAAAACCAAAATGAAAGAGGAAAACCATCTTTTTAATTCTTTACAATGTTGTCCTTAATCACATTTCAATAATATTTGAATTCTGTCAAAAGAGAATCCACGTGGGCAATTTACTAGCCGAGTAAAAAGCTCATACACAACTCATCTTAAGTCACTGCCCAGAATATTTCATTGAGATGCCAATCATATTTATCCAACTTAAGATATTGATTATTAAATGTAATTACCTCACATCACATGTGTTGTCATATATGCAGTGATTCAGTAACTTTTAAACATTATTTGTCAATAAACCAAGTTGCATCAAGGATAATTAATCAACAAACCCATATGCATTTTCACAACTTTTTCTATTTTGCATCAATTACACATCCTAAAACCTGTACTAGATGTGTGTTTTCTACCTATATGTATTGATAATGAGACAAAACATTAAAAAAATATAAACAATAAGAAATTGTATCAATCATTCAACTAAACATAGTGAGACAGATCTTAAGACTTGGCCAAAATACTTATCTTTATTTATTGAAAAGGTATTTACATTGAATAATAAGTCTTAAAATATTTTCTATTACTTGAGAAAATGAAATTACAATTTTTTTCTTAGTATGAAAACTAAGTTTGAGTTATAAGATCTAGTATAAAAAACTGAAAGAACTAAGAAAGAGTTATAATACTTGGTTGCCACTAGCCAAAATAGAATGAAAATAGATTTGTGCATCCCTTTTATATTAGAATAACTTCCTACCATTTTAAGCACATGTCTTTGAAAAAAACATGCTAGGTGTTTGCATTAGCTGCTAGGTCAAACCTCATCCTTGGGCACCTAAATGAGTTGTCACCTTCCTCACTCCTAAAAATGCTTAATAATCCTAGTGGTTGAATAAAGAATTCTTGATGCCTTGACCATATATAGCTGGGAAAGATCCTAAATTCTTGGAGATAACCTTAAAAACTATTTCAACTAATGTCTTGACCATTTTTCCTTATGCTCTCTTATTGCTCATCCTGATGATGGATCACGGAGTGTGATTCGAAACGTCGATGCAAAAACTCATAACACAATCAAATCCAGAAATTGTTAATCTGTTATTTCAACTATCTCATATATCTTATCATCTAATGTCCAACTCACAAAAGAGCTCCTAGATATTGTCCAATTTCGTATTAAGGTCATTACTTCCTCGAACTCTAGAAACCTCCCTTATGAACATGGACAAGTGCATGGAAATGAGATATCAAAAAGATATCTTAAATAAATTTTTTTTTAAATCAAGGAAGATTGATATTGGATAAGAAATTGAGGATAGTTACACTCAAAATTTGAAGATGTGACAAGAAAAATATTGTAGTGCTCCAAATATGCTTTCTAAATTATTAATTTTTAAAAATGGTGTTGATTAAGGGGTTCAAAAAGGGGTGCCACACAAAGTAGTTCTATTTTTATAAAAAAAAACACAACATGGGATCTGGTGTGCTAGTATTTAGGAGTTAGCCAAGGGCATCAAGGAGCTTAGGAAGGGCATGACAAATGTATTAAAACCCTGGAGGATTTCATTGCAATAGTTCAAGAAAAAATGAGGGTTGTTGTGGCACTAAGTTGTACAGCCATGGAGCATATCTGTGAACGGCTCAAGGAGTTGAATGCCCATGTTGAGGCTACATAGGGATTTTTTGAAGTAGTTTTTAATTCCTCCACTAGTAGTGTAAATTCTAAAAAAAATGTTGTCGTTAATGAGTAGGCTTTTGGTTCTATCCTTGGTCCCCGCTATTAGGCTTCGTGGTAGGGACAAGGATTTGACTCCCATCGACAACATTGTCTACAAGGTTTGCACCATCAATGAAGATATCATTCAAAAGAGTAAAATTTTAATGAAAAATTTGTAAGGTCTTTGGGGCTTTGTTCCCCTATTTTTGTTATTTTTGTTATTTTTTTAATTTTCTTATGTCTAACAACTAGTTAGTGTATATTTTATTTTGACTGGATGGTTTTGTTGTAAATGGTTTCAGGTCTCTTCAAAACCTGTCTTCCTTTAATCAAAAAACATAAATATATTATATATTATATTTATAAAATAAATATGATTGAATAATAAGTATAAAAATATTAAAGATATTATATTTATAATTTAACAATATAGTTTTATAATATAATATTTACTAAAAATATATCTCTCCCTCTGTATATATTTATATCTACTCCATCTCTATTTTTCCCTCTCTCTTCTCTCTCTTTATCTCTCTGGATCCTTCTCTTTACATCACTCTCGTTCCCCATATTCATCCACACACACACACACACACACACACACACACACACACAGATATATATATATATATATATATATATCCGTCTATTATCTCCCTGTCCCTCTTTATATCTCTTTCTCTATCTATATCACTCTCTTTGTCCCTCTCTATCTATTGAGCTCTCTGTCTCTATCTCTCTATCTTATTCACTCCATCTCCCTCCCCCTCTCTCTTCATCCCTCTATCTCTTTTTTATATTTCTATGCTATATTTGTCTACCTCAACTCTCTATTTGTTTATCTCTCTATCTCTCTATGTCTCTCTCCCTCTCCCCTTCTCTCTCTATATCCTTATATCTTTCTCTATCACTGTATCCTACCATATATATATCTCTCTATATCACCCTCCCCCTCCCCCTCTCCCTCTCCCTCTATTTATCTCTATCTCTTCCACTATATATCTCTCCCTCTCTATCTCCCTATCAATCTTTGTCTTTGTCTCTCCCTCTACCTCCCTTTATCTCTCCTCTCCCTCTACCTACCTCTATCTCTCTATCAACTCTATTTTTTCCTCTCTCTCTCTCTTCTCTATTGATTTGAAGTTATCACTTCTTCGTTGAGACATTTTTTGCACTAGCAACATCATTTTCTAAATTAAGTACCAATTATATTTATCTACTACATAAATGTATGCAAAAAATAGATCTAATTTTCCCTCCACACCTCTTGAGTGTACACATTGCACACCAAGATGCAATTTCTAGTATATATCTTATTGGGAACATTTAGCATATATATTAAAGTTGAGGTAGAATCATATTTTAAAAATTAAAAGCTTTTAAGTTTAAAGATAGAGGTAGGAAATAAAATGTATTTAGATAAATTTAGATATTTTAATCGAAGAATAGATCAATTAGTGTAAGTAAGTTTTAAATTAATTTATGAATTAAGATAAATAAATAAAGAAAAAGATATTGAGATAAGTATATAATGGTGAGATAAATTAAGGTTTACCTACAAATTGGAACAATATTGATATTGACTATTGTGACGGTGTAATAAAGACTTTATACTTGAAATCTAAATTAAATAGGTGATCAAGAGCTTATGGTGAATATAATCTAGAACTTGAGACAAGATTGTGCTGACCATTTCGCCAAACTAGTGTAGTTATCTTGTGTGACATAATTTTATCCAATAAATAATTTGTCATTTAGTAGCTAGAGGAATATTTTATCTATAAGTATTTTTGTATTGAAGAATAATACGTTGGTAAGAAATAAAAGAGACTATAAAACTTTTTAAACATAAGAAAAATAAAAATATTTAACAAAAAAAATTAATAATAATACATGGTTAACAAAGCTAGTCATGACCTCTCTTCAGTGCTCTATCACTTTGCCACCTGCAAGAACAACTTCTAGGTGGCTTGTCAGAAGTGCTTCTAGTTGGTTTGATTCCAATAAATTCCCTTCATTAACTCTTACGATTTCATATGCTCATGCCACTGAAGAAGAAGATAAAGCTAAAAATAGTGATGGTTGGGACCTTTATGAGAATACTCCATACCCCATTGACATATGAGGTGAAGCAAATGATCAGGATCCTCCTCCCCTCCCTACTACTGCTCTCACTGGCTAATGACTATGTTTATACTTTTTTATGCTCTAGATTGTTGTTTCATATAAGCTTTAAAAACATGCCATTTTCATCTATTTTGAATATATATAACACTATTTTAAAAATAATAATATAGACACTTATTCATCTAAATAGAAATGTAAATTACACTCAATAAACATGGGCTGAAAGTATGTTTATTTATGAAATCCATTTTGTATGTTATTTAATATTTATAATGAATAAGCAAATAGCGATGTGTGGAAGGCAGGAAAAATTCACCTTGTAAGTCGATCGACAATTCTAGCAACGTCAGATATTACGCTTTCTGACGTCAGAAAGGTGGCGAGCCTGCAGATTTCATTTTTCAATGAAAAAGTTGTCAACTTGGAAACGAAGATATTGTTTCGTAACCACTGATCTTTAAAGAGAAGATATCCATTTTTTTAAAAAAACATTCATTCAGCTAAAGTGATCTATGGTGGGCTTTTTCAGCACAGAACTAACAACCTGTTGACAGTGTATAAATACATTAAATTAGTATAAGAAAAATCAGCCACTATATAATTTGCAGACTCATCTCGAAGAGTTAATTTATTATTCAAACATATTATTCTGAACTCGTTATAAAAAATATTCCAATCGCTTTGCAGAGCGTGCAGATGTTAAAAATTCTACGCCCCAACTTTAGATAACATGCATGATGACTCAGATAATGACTCCTAACTTTAACAGACTATGATCAGTAATGGGCATCCAGTTCTCCATTTCCTTGAAAAATTCTGACGATTATGCAAAGCTAGTGCTTTACAAAGTGTGTGGAGATTTCAGAAGAAGAATAGGTATCCCTTGATTATCTTAAATGGTAAAGATACAATATGTACCATCAATTGTAGATAAATATGTAAGTTGACTAGGAATAATGAGCATCGAGTTCTCCATTCATTCAAGAATCTCTCACCAAGAAAAGAAAGTATGGACGTTTGAGAGAAGAATAGTTCTCCTTTAAGGATAAACATGAAAGTTGAAATGGCAAAGATTTATTTTTTTTGTTATGAATAGGCTCTTTACCAATAATTAAAATTTACACAGTACATATTCACAAAAAGAGGGGTCGGGGAAAAAGTCACCCCGCGAGAGTCACACGGCCCAAGGCCGAAAATACATAAAACAACTATTCATCAAAAAATACCTCATGCAGTCAAAGCAGTGGCTGCAGAGGGAGGATCCTGATCTTCAGGATTACCCCACCCAGTGGTGGGGTTAGGGTTGGGGTCAGGAAGTGACCACCCATCATTATCTTCTTTATCTTGCGCAATTTCTCCATCATCCGCTCTGGGAGGCAAAATGGCCAATGCCAGGCGAGGAAACTTCTCAAAACCAGCAACAGGAAAAACACCAGGAGGCGGCAGATCCCAACCCGAGGCACTACGCCACAGCTATGAAGAAGCCAAACGACCCCGCCAGGCACCTCTGCTGGGAGAGCGAGGGCAAGCCTGAGAATGGGGAGTGAAAGACCGTCTACCAGAGGAGCGGCAGCGAGGAGGAGTGTTGCTAGCAGAAATAGGGTCTGGCGGCACGCGAGTAACAGTACAGAGGGCATTGCCCCAGTGCTACAAGAGCTCCTGCAGATGCACCACTTCAAGAGCCACCTTATCTATCTGAACTTGTATCTGCAGAAGCACATTATTACAGATACAATATTTAGAGTACATAGATATATTGGTATCAAGAGAGTTGTGAGAAAATAAAACAACATTTCTGTCTTTCCATAAAGTAAATAGAATCTCCATCCTAAAAGCATGCTAGACCTAGGAAAATTTAAAGGGGATTCTGGGAGAATCTCCCAACAGAACCATATGCCAGGAAAAAAACTTCGGCCTTAAAGGCCGATAGAAATCAAGAATCCAAGCCCAATATTATTGAGCTCTTTTGCAGAACCAAAAAACATGCATGAAAGACTCCAGTAGGCCACAAAACGAACATCTAGGGTTGGGGAGTCCCATGTGTTTGAGTCTATCACCCAACGGTAAGCCTTGGAAAAGAACACACCAAGCAAAATGAGCAATTTTTGGCCCAGTGATAGCAGACCAAACCGTGAGAAATCTGTTCTTCCAGGTACCATGAGATGATTGCAAATGCCATCGATGGTTGAGGGAAACAACCATAGGAAGATGAGGAACCAACCAAGAATAACCAAGCTTGGGCTTGTAATTGGAAAATGGTGTCGTCGGATGCCACTTCCAATCTTTCCATCAGGGCCTAGAAGAAGAAATGTCGAGCTTATGAAGTAATTGAGGAGGTATGGCAGAAACAAGTAAGTCAAAAGTTGGGCGATCACTCCGATTAAGATGGAACTGTATCTGCATATCTTCCCAAGAGCGGATACTGAAGGTAGCTTTGGAAAAAATGTCCTTAGGAGTGTGGATGCCACGCTTATGAAAGCAGAGAGAACTGCAACCTGGCATTTTGGCAAGAGGCCGCCCTTGAACCTGGAAAAGAGGTGACCACCAGATGCTATGCTAGTTAAAGGATAGACCATCCCTAAAGCCATCTCCAACCCAGTGAAGCCAAGGTTTGAGGGATTCCCAAGCTTTCCAGATACTTTTAGCAACAAAGGAACCCTGAATCTGAACAGGCTCTTTCATGGTGAGGAGGGTTTGAAACCCAATCCCCTTCTAGGTCAGCCTGTGAGAAGGAAAACCAGATGAAATGCAATGTCTGAGAAGAATTTTCCAGGCCTCATCTCTTATGATGGATCTGATGACACATTTGGCACATAAAGCAAGGCCTTGCTTGTGGGTAGAAAGAAGGCCAAGCCCATTGGAAGCTTTAGGCAAACAAAAATATTCCTAGGCGACTCTATGGAAACCATGATGGTCAACACCAAAGGCCCATAAGAAATCTTGAAGAAGCATTTCCACCTTGTTGTAGGAAGATTTTGAAGGAGCCCAGCATGAAGAATAATAAACATGCGTGGCGGCAAGAACCTTAGAGCATATGTGGAATTTACCAGCCAAAGAAAGAGGCTTGGTAATCCAGTAAGCAATCTTTGTTTCAACTCTGTTGAGAACAGCATTCTAGAGATCAATAGGGGAAGCTTGAAAAGAAAAAGATTCCCAAAAAGTGGAAAATATCACCATGGGCAATCCACTTCCAGGCAAATTGGAGAATCTAGGGAGGCGGGGGAAGAAAGGATTGACAATTACACTGGGTCTTGTGCCACTGAATAGTAGAGCCAAAGGCTAAGCAAAAGGTATCAAGGCATTGAAGTGTAGCTTTAACATTATCTTCTTCTTCCAATAAAGTGAGAAAGGAATCATCTTCAAAGTGGCCATTAACAAGCTGGGAGGGGAGAGTAGGCAAGGATATTCCTCTAACCCCGCCAGCAAAGATGGCATTAGCCAGCAAATATCCAAAGCCTTCAGCAACAAGCACATACAAAGCAGGAGCAAGAGGACAGCCCTGGTGAATGGAGCGGAATTAGCCAAAAGTGGTAGATTGATGACCATTGATAGTGATGCAAGCAGAGGCATCTCCAAAAAGCATCCTGACAGATTAAATAAATTTGGATCCAAATCATAGGGCTGTAACATAGCCAAAATAAATGGCCATTTAATTCGGTCATAGGCTTTAGCAAAATCTATTTTGAGAAAAATAGCTTGTTGATGGGAAGTGCGAGCCCACTCCATGCCTTCCCAGACAGCAATAATTTTATCAAGGATAAATCTAGACTTGATGAACCCAGTTTGCTCTAGTCGAACAATCAAAGGAAGAAGATGCCAAATTTTAAGAGCAAGAGCTTTGGCAATGATTTTATAAGAAACATTCAATAGGGTTATTGGTCTCCAATTACAGATATCTTTAGGATCTCCAATCTTGGGAATAAGTTTGATGATGCCTTTGTTGATGATATCGCCCAAGGTTTCAGTGTGAAAAGCCTCTAGGTAGACTTTGTGGAGATCAAGACCAACAAAGTCCTAGAGAGCTTTCTAAAATTCACAAGGGAAACCGTCACACCCAAGTGCTTTGTCATCAGCCATTGAGAAAATAGCTTCCTTGAGATCAGCAACAGAGAGTAGCTGATCACAGAAGTCCCTCTAAGAAGAAGAAATCCTATTGGGAACCACAGCCAGAGTGGTCTTAAGGGCATTATCTCTGTAAAGAGAAATTTCCTAAGCAATGAAAACTTTCTCATAATGGCGGACGAAAGCTTGAAGGATGTCAGGTAGCTCAGAAAAAACTGCCTAACCTTCCTTGATACACTTAATTCCAACAGAGTTATGACGAGCTCTCATACATTGGAAAAATTATTTTGAAGCTCAATCCCCAATCTTCAGCCAATGAAGACAGGCTTTGATCTGAGCACCACGAGTAGTGTAGGAATCAGCAACTTGCTTCTGATGATGAATCTGTGCAAGATGGACCTACAAATAAATGTTGAAAGGATCCATGGCAAGATTTTATGTAGCAGATTGCAGCTCTCTGGTTGTTTCCTGGTAGGATCGCCTGCGGAAAATCACAAGTTGTCTGTCATAAATGTGGAGGAATCGAGCTATGCGCTCGATAGCATCATTCCACCATTGAATCTAGCCAACAGCATGATGTGGCCTGGGTTTCAAATTCCAAACATGCTGGATGTGGGCCACCGTGGCTTGATGGGACAGCAGAGAAGTATGAAAAAAGAATTGTGTTTTACAAGTCCATTGCTGAGTTGTAGCCCACTCAACACCAAATTTGATGGGAAAGTGGTCTAACAAAGTGACATCAATGAGAGGAATGATAGGGGAGTCCTAGGAGTCCGAGAAGGTAAAAAAATATTGTGTGAAGATCATGGCACGATCGAACCATTTTAGAACTCTGTCAGAACTAGCTCTAAAATTAGACCAAGTATGCCACACATCCCTAGGATGACAGCAGTGGGAAATAGGATCAAAAAGGCCTAATTTATTATGCATGTGGTACCAGGCTTGACGCTCTCTAGTTGTCCAGCGAAAAGGAACAATCCCATCTTTATCTACTACCGTCTCAACCATATTAAAGTCACCGCACATGACCCAAGTGGCTGGTGGCAAAGCGTCAGCAATCCATCTCTAAAGAAGAGATCACTCAATAGCATCATTGGAAGCATAAACATTAACAATCCCAAAAGAATGATTGTGAATAGACAGAAAAATCCACACCGCTCTGTGAGTGGGGTCCAACCATGATCAACAAGAAAATAGTGCCAACGAGGTGAGAGAAGAGTAACAAGGCCACCTCGACCAGCTTCATGCTGAGAGGAAAAAATAAGGTTGTCAGGCCAAATAGTTTTGCAAGCAGCTTGGAGCAAGAAACCAAAAATTTTAACTTCTTGAAGGCAAAACACATCCAACAGAGAAAAATTTTGACAAACATCTCTAACCGAATGCTTTCAGTGGAGGTCAGTAAGACCTCGAACATTCCAAGAGATGTAATTCATTAAGAATTATCTTCCATATCATCCTCGTCCCCAAGAGAGGAGAAACTATTATACAAAACTTCAGAAGAAGAATGACCCATGAGTCTAGAAAAGGACTCATCAGAGCCTCCCAGGAATAACTCTGCATTTTTCAAAAGCATGTTCATTGTGCTCATCCCATCAGGGAGGGCTACGAGAATGCCTCAAAGGCTGAGAAGCTGACATTGAAACTATGGAGGCAGCAAGCGGAGTGCGAACCCAAGGAGGGCGTTCATCGAAATCAACAATAGGTTGAACATGAACTGAAGAGTCCACGTGCTTTTCTTTCCTCTGGAGATCACCAAGGTTTGAAATAGCAGGCTGAGGAGCAGCCACTAGGGAAGATGACACCATAGGCTATTTTGAAGCAGAAGCTGAAGAGCTTTTGCCTTTGCGAACCACCGTTGTCTAGTCATCTTTAGCCAGCTTAGATGAAACATCTTTATTAGGTGGTTTCAGCATTGAATCCGCCAGGGGACAATCTTTAATCTTATGAGCAGCAGATTGACACCAATAACAGGTGTTTGGAAAATTTAGGTACATCACCTTCTAGGTGAAGATGGTATCACCAATTTGAATCTCAATTGACTCTTTGAGGTCCCTTGAAAGGTCGACCTCAACACAAGCCCACTTTTGCAGATGGGCGTTAAAGAAATGATCTAGTTCAAGACAAACCACTTTGCCAATAGCCTGTGCTAGGGTTTGCATGAAAGGCCAGCAAGGCAAAGGCAAACCAGGAAACTCAACCCAAATAGGAACACGTAATTTCTTGTCATCAGAAATAGAGAAGTCACGTGACCAATGCTGAAAAACCAAGAGAGAAGACCTAACAAACCAAGGACCATGTGAGAGAATAGCCTCCACATGAGTTTGGTTGGAAAAGCGAAAAAGAAAAAAGCCTTTGGTAAGACTTTGAACGCCATCAAGCCAGACTCCGTGAGGAGACCAGGCTTTGGTTACCCATTCATGAAGCATGCTTTCAGGAGGGATTCTACCAACAAAATAGCCAATAAGAGTATTCTTTTCAAGCCAGTCACAGGCGGGATCAAAATCTTGAACAGGAAGGACAATATCAGGCGTACCTCATGGAATACTTTCGGGACAAACTTGCAAGGTTGCTTGTTCGGAGGCATCATGAGCATCCGCAGCAACTCTAGCACCAGCATCAATTGCTAGGCAGAGGCTGGATGGATCCATTAAAAACCTAAAAAAAACTCTCATAGTAAATGTGGTATGTATGACACAAGGAGTAGTTAAGGCTCAAAAAAGGAAAACCAGACACAAAACCCTAACAGAGCACATTTTCCCACTCTCTCCAAAGATTTATATTCACAATAGATGCAATCTAATTTTCTTTATTTATGGTTAAAAGTGAAAATCTGAGAAGCTCTTCATCATCCAAAAGAAAGGAACGTTGTGAATATTTTTTTCAATTTTGTAAAATAGTTTTGTTTATATAATCAAATGGAGAATTTAACAAAGTACTATACTATCATAAACAAAGTTTTATAATTTTTAATATTCAAATAGCACATATATATAATGGAGTTGGGAAGATTAAATTATTATAATATATTATAATGTTCACTATTATAGCTTTTGCATTCAATTGTATATTTATTTTGTTTCTTAATATTTAAAATAAACACACAATCAAATCAGAAGCTATTAAAATAATATTATACTATGTCAATAAAATACAAAAAGTGATACATATTTACAAATTATAATTCTTAATATTAAGAACTAAATTGATGATCACAATTTATTAATTGTATGAATATAGTTGAAAATTACAATTAATTATAAATGTATATAATTATATTAAGACTTATTTAATTTACAGTGATAGTAAGATAGTAAGGGGTAGTGTATTTAAGTCAAGGTTTAATTTATAATAATAATAAATAGTGGAGTATATAGAATGAGCATATGCAAAATAAAATAAAACTAGAGTTAATATTTTTATTAAAATATAATTGGTTAAAAGTGTAAAATATATATGAGATGTGACTATAAAGAAAAGCTAAGAATAAGGGTTGCCTTAATTTAGAATATTTTAAATATACAATGTTTACTTAGATTATAGGCTCAAATTTTTTTAAAGAAAAAATATATATAATATTCCTCTTTCATTCAATATGTATATATTTTAAAGAAATATGATGTGAAGTGGAATTTAATAAATAATATATCTAATTAATTATTTTGTATGTTATGATTATTAGGTACGCGTCAATTGATGTTGCATTTTAAAAATGAAGAGTAAATAAAGAATTGGAGAGAATGTCCCTAGCAACACTAAAGACAACAATGTTAATAAATGACCTATACACGCAAACTGAGGAGAAAAAAAGGCATTATACTTGTAATGATAAAGATAGAAATTTTAAATGCATTGTAGAAATAATAGTTTAAGAACTTGAAGTACACATGATGCAACATGTGGATGAGATGATAACACGTCATACATTAACATTTCAAGAGAAAATATATAGTTAGAAGAAGATCGTAAAAATAAATGTGTTTGGATTAATATGCTCAAACCTACCTTGGACACTTCTAGCTATTCAATTTTAACGTGAAATCAATCTTATAAATTTCAACCCACATGCTTGTCTTTATTTTATCATGGTCATATGACTAGTGACATGACTATTTATTTAGTTATTACAATCAATTGAAATATTATTATAAATTTTGTTTTTCAAGACAAAAATTTCTAGGGCTCAAACTACTCTTTCCCTAAAATTCACTATAAATAAATTTTGAAAAAAATCCATTAACATCGGAATGTTGATTTTGTATAATGTCAATAAATTGGTGAAAAAGTCATGTTTGAACATATATTAAAGAATCAATAATCTTATCCAATGATCTTAAAACAATAAACCCTTATAGATAATTCTTCAAAGAGTCCCACTAAAACTTAAGAAAAGAAAATGAAGCAATATGTATTATAGGAAATAAAATTAAAGGGATATTCAAGATATTATAATTAACCATTCTCACAAAATAAAACAAATATCAAAAGAAGAAATTTTATGGTACAATCACCATTAATAACTATCTTAATCATTTCCTAAATTCAAAAGTTTGGGTAGTTTCAAAGTATCCTTCCTTGGAACTTCCAAGGTGGGTAGGACGTTTTCTCGCACCACCTAAAACTTCATTCCTATTGAAACATAAGGGTGGTTACAAGAAGATGGAGGCAAAATGGGAAATACATACCAATTATTTAAAATTAACAGGTTTAATTGTTATCTATGGAAAAGCTAGATGGTTGCATCACAAATTTATACATTCATACTCTCTCAAATGAGTCTATTCCATTGTGTAAAAAAAGGTGTTATGTCTAAATATCAAGTTAATTTTAAAACCACCTCCCATCCCTTAATAATTTTTAAAATAATTAACACTTTTTTCATTGTCTCTACCTCAAGTTATTCTTACATCCCTAGAATTATTCCTCCTTATATTTATAAGGATGATTATTATTAGTAATATATTCCCTCTTTAAGGATCCTAATACTACTTAGGGTCTTAAATAGTTTGATCATTCTTTAGATGATATTATTGTAAAATTAAGAATATCCATAAACTCTTGTGTGTCTTAAATTATAGTTCAAAAGACTACTATTTTCCTTGAAATAAGAAATAGACCACCTATTGTCTTAAGAATACTTTTTTATTATTGTTTATTTTTTCAAATATAATAAAATACATTATACTTTTCTTTTTAAGAAGTGTATGAAAAATTAGAAAAATTAAAAGATATCAAAAACTATACAAATGATGATAAATGATGATAATATAATGTAATCTAATAATTCAATATTTGTAAATACTAAAATAACAAAAAATATTTATTTGAAAAGACACTTTGTAACTAGGAATATGAAATTTTATATTAAGACTAGGATAGAGAAAGCTAAGAATTAGAACTTACGTACCAACCCAAGGACAATCAATCTAGGTTAAAGAAATGCTTAGAATACTAGTGAGAAACTATTAGAAAAGTTTAATTTTGGGCTAAAATAAGGCATCATAGTTTCCTTACCAAGGTACAAATATAGGTGTCTTAAGACAATAATGCTATTGCTGGTATTGGGGCACTAATTCACTATCCTAGCTTAGAACCTTTCTAGATTTTTTTTCTAGAAATTTTTGTGATTGACATGTTCAACATATTGAATCTAAGTGCCTGTAGGTGAAAAAAATAAGAGAAAAAATGAGATATTATTGTCAAAAACTAAAATGCATCCCCATTTTTTTTTGTCATCGCACTAGATATTTCTTGCATATCCCCTTCTAAAAGCAATTAAATAAAGTATATTTCATTTATTAATCAATCCATTCATTTTTCAAATACTCTTTTAATAAATATTGATTATTTAATTAATTAATCTAACCGATCTTCTAATATTAATTAAATATTATCTATTTATTTAATTCACTCTAAAATCATCATCTCCATTAATTAAATAATGAGCTTCTAATGAGCTCAACTGGCTTTGTTGGGGCTAGTGGTCCTTGTCATTGTCCCTTGTTTGTTGAGCTAATGAAGAAAATATTGTCAGAATCCTCTCAAGCAAATGCTCTTCATAAATATATTGTTCCTCTACCTATCCTAATGTGATCCTAGGATAGGAGCTATTAGATAATAAATATTTTTTCTCTAAAAATGGCATAATCTACAGGTTTTTTCATCTTTGGCCTTCTTGGCGAGACTTGAACCATTGGATATATACTCATTAGCTTCCCCTAGTTGCAAGTAAGAAGGAAATCTACCCCTTGTAGTAGAGGTTTCTTTGTTGTTGGTTTCATTTCTTTTGAAGACAAGGATTCTATTTTAGAGGTTGGTGAGTGGATGTGGGATTTACATCCTCTCTTGCTCCATTCTTGGGCCCTCTCTTTTGACCCTCTTTCAGAATCTATTGATGTCTCCCCTGTTTGGATGAGATTACCTTATCTCCCCTTACAGTTTTAGTGTAATTCTAATTATGAGGCAATTGGGAATGCCTTGGGCCATTTTTTGTGGTAGATACTAATACCACTTAATCTTTTTTCACACATCGTTTGCTTGTATTTTGGTTGAGATTGATATGTCAAAGGATCTACTGGGTGAGGTTTTTTCGCAGTTGCAAGACCACCCTTATACTCAACTAGTTAACTATTAAATCATTCCGTTTAGGTGCATGCACTACTTTACTACATGATATATAGTCTCTGATTTCTCTCGTGGTTTTCGCAAGTCCCCCTCCTCTCACTGGACTAATTATCAATGTCAACATATTACAGTTTTATTGAATCCCGTAATTCAGATATCTCAAAGTTGTCGTCTCCTACTTTATTCCTTCTAAGGATAATTTTTTCCCTTTTAAGAAGTTATTTGGTAAGGCTAATGGTCATTTTGTTTTTCCCTCGGCTGTTGTTCATCCTGATGTTGTAATTTCTATTAATATTAATATAGGTGTTGTTCCCTCTCGTACTGTTGTTGTTTCTAGTGATGATCTATTCAATCTCATAGTTTTCCTTCCTTCTCACATTCTCGTGTTTGTGTTTTACCTTTAGATGGGGCTTCTAAAGAGGTTTCTTCTTCTCCTACATCTATATGTCTAGAAGGTAGCCTTGATTGGACAACTATTAAAAGAAGGGAAAAAATGTGCAAAAATGTATTTGTTGGCTTCTAAGATTTCTCAATCCTATTTTTTTTATTCTTGAATTAATTTTTTTTACTTTGTTCCTTTTTTGGTAGTAGCTCTTGATGGTTTGGAATTCTAAAATGTATGCAAGATGTAAAGGTTTATTAGGTCATTTTATTTTATCTAGTCCTTCCCTGTTTACCCTTTGGATATCTATGATGTTCTATCTTTGTAATATCCTTTTGTTGTGATGGTTTTTTCTCTATATTTTTAACGGGTTGGGGCCCTACCCCACATATTCTAATTAAAAACTAAATGATTGAAAATAATATTAATCATTTCCATACATCATTTTGTTTGAAATAGATAAAGTCAACCTCGAAAAAGGCTCCAAAGAGAACATTTCCAATATTCACCCTTAATCAATTTTTCTAAAAAAGCTTCACACTCCATCTCTTTTCCATATTTTCTTTAATCATTCCCACCAATCACAAGATGGAATTTATACCTTGTTCTTGTTCTCTCTTGAGAATGAATCAACCCATTCCCTCCATTATTCAAAGATCAAATCTTATTCATACATTATCCTTGTGTCAAATATATAAATAGATTTCTCAAGCTCCATTTCTAAGAGTTAGAATTTGATGTGAAGCAAGTTGTGCTACTAGAATAAGAAACTATAAGAACTCTAAAAAAAAGTAATCATCTTGAGTATATATGATAGACATCAAGGTTTACGTTGGTGATAATCATGTTTTCCTTTATATTATTTGTGTGCATTCCTTAAATCAATCAAAGGGGTAGCTAGGTGTAGAATAGGAGCTTCCCTTGTGTATTTTATTTATTACTCTAATTTATAATTTAGAATAAACATTTTGGAATGCTTAGTAGGACCACATCCCTATTTAATTTTCACTATGATGTGTTTGTTTTAATTATTATTATATATTTTTCATGTGTATTTGATATTTTTACCATTTTGGTATGGTTTTTTTATGACTCTAAGAACCTACTCTCAATCCTTGTCTATCTACACCAATCCTCAATGCACCTACATCTTATCTATGCTTATACCCTAAATTTTATTTAGTGATGAAGGAAATCTATGTATTATCATACCTAAACTATCTTACAATGCATGCACACTTGGTGTGGAATACGCATTATATGACCTTATTTGCCTTTTCAACATAAGTGCAATACTCTATAGCATACCTACATTCTAGGTTCCATATTTGCATTGCTTCATGGTGTATGCAACCTCTAGCATACTATAAATTTGGTTTGGTGTATATGTACCACCTTTTAGCATGCTTTCTCTTTAGATTTTTTACATTAAATTATTTAAGATAGGTGCTTTATATAATAATCTATACACATGTTGTGCGGTATATAAACTTTATATAACAACATATACACTTCCATTTAGGCATTTTCTTGTTTACGCAATTTTTTATAACTTTAATCATTAAAAGTGTGGTCTTTTGGACTATATGTGTTATTTATTGACTCTTTTTTATAAATTTTATTACTCAAATATATATCATATTTGAAACTAATAACTTGTGAGTTGTAGGTTTGTTTGATAAGGAATCGATATTAGGCCTATTTTGTGTGTTTTTATTTCTTTGTTTAAAGTGGATTAAGTTTCTTTCTTGATTTATGCACTAAGGTTTTTTATTATCTTCCCTCACACTACAAGGTGACCTTGGGAATAAAAAGCATCATTTGTATGTATTTATCTCCATTTTTTTCATTCGTGTTTATAAGGTGAATGAAAATTCTATTTTTATTTCAAGATAAAACATGTACATGCCCTTCCCTCAAACTAAAAGGTGAATTTTAGAATCAAATCATCAAGCTTTATTAACTTTTTATTCCCTGGAAGGTTAATCGCATGCATGTTCGTTCCTCACATATCAAGGTGATCTTAGAAATCAAAAGTGGTTGGCATTTTCTCTATTTATTTTTACTATGTGTGGCTTGGATTTCATCACTAGGAGGTGAAATTGAATGACATGGTTTGGTGGGGTGTAAACATTTGGGAGATAATCAAAAGAATTGACCATTGAGATATAACTATTAGTAAGTTAATCTTACAGTAAATTTTGTAGCTTACATTTAGTGATGGTGAGAAATGATTCACTCTCATACCAAGCCATTAGAAATACTTCTCATTCTACAGATTTGGGCCTCATGAACTCCTATTATATTGAGGATATCCCCTAGAATGTCTTGTTCAACCTAGCTAGAAAACCTTGTAGTAATGCACAACATGTGATGCACCAATATGTAGTTAGTCATATAAAGATTCTCACCATGTACCTTTGGAACTAAAATAGTAGGCCACAAAGAAATAAAAATTAAATTTGAAGTTAGCACTTTGAGATCACAGGCCAATAATATTCATGACCAAGTTCAAGTATATTCATGAGCTCATAATTTGAATAATTTCTCTTGAATAATTATGCTATTTTTATTTGAATTATTTTCACCTTTTGTGGAATCTATCTTTAACTCCCTTCTCTAATCACTAAAATCTGTAGGTATGCATTTATTTGCTAATTTTAATTTCATCCATCTAGAGAGTAGACTCACGTTATTCAAACCTACCCATCATCCAATTTTATTTAAAATTTGAAGCATCTTCATATGTTGAATCATCTAAGTTGGATCCAATTTCCATCAATCTCTATATTATTCTCAATATGTATCATTCTCACATTAGCAATATTTTCAAATCAATTCATTTCTTAATCTTTACGAATAGGCATATTCTATCACAAATATCATATTATCAAGTGTCTATATCTATTTTCTTTGAAATAATATTGCTTCCTACAACTGCAATGTCATTTTGAAGAGGGGTATAATTTAGACACTAAAAAATTCATACACTCATTTCCATACCATCACCCCATCTTGGTGCCTAACAATGCCTATTTATTAAATAGTTCACCTATCAAAAATTAATCATCTTACATTTAATTAATTCACTTATCAAAATTAAATATATTAAATAATCTTTTATTGATTAATTTAAATAAATTATTTTATTGCGTATATTCAAAATGATAAAAGAAATCCATTATCCACAAAAATTAATAAATATCCATGATAAATCAAATCACTTAACTCCTTGATCAAAATAGTTGACAATCTCAATCAATTAAGTTAAATCAAATTTTGAAAGGGAAAATCAGTTAACAAATCAAATTAAATTAATTAACTTGCTAATTAAAATAAATAAATGAGCTGATTTGCTAATATTTGATGTCACCTCTCCACATCCACTCCATTTTTAGTGGGATATACTCTTGATCTAAGATTGAATCCTAGTTATTCACCCATTTCCACAAATGTCAATAAATTAAGACCAAATCTCTCATTTTAAAATACTTGTGATCTCAATTTTGAAGATGTAGTTGTCATCCAAGGGAGCAACAAACATTCAATTATTAAAATCAAGAGCATACATCCTCTACACCTCTATCGAAAATTTGAATAGTGTTAGAATAAATAGTTTGGACATTATTTTAAATTCTTAGTTTTGTTTTGATTATGTACATGACAAATGACTAAATGAAGTAAGATGAATAGATAGTTTTGATCTATAAGTATATAAGAAAAATATATAAGAATATGTACAATTGAGAGAGAGAGAGAGAGAGAGAGATTATTATTATGTACATATATCAAAACATTACCTTAATATAATATTTCTTGTCTTATAAAATTTAAAATCCATACATTTAAGTAGTGTGTAAATAAAAATTGAAAATATAATGAATCATCACATAAAGTCGTACTATTTATTATGATGTAATATACCAAGACATTACCTCAATATAATATTTTGTCTTTTCTCTTATCACATCTACTCACAAAATAACGAGATCTGTGATGAGATTCTGGCATCAAACAAGATTAAATCAAAACCATTGTAAGTGCCTGCCGTAATGGACGCCATTCCTTTGTGTGGTCGAGTGTCGTGGTATTTTTGTCGTATAGTTTAAATTATTCTTTTTCACGATAACATCATGAGGATTGCCTCTTAGTTTAAGGTTGCATAAAGTGCTTTTAATCTTCCAGTGGAGACAATTTGTTCCGGATCAAATAAAGTAAGCACATTATTTAACTCCAACTTGGGAAGCTAACATAGCCAAATCATTTAATAAGAAAATTGTACCCCACAGTAAATTGTACGGCCGGATTGTGTGTCAGACATTCATAATTCATTACATTTCGTTTTTCAAGCATTAGCAAAATTGATGACCACTGTTAATCTTTTATCTTTATGTAAAATGTAAAAAATAGTCAAACTTTTTTTTTTTCAGATTTGTGAAAACAAAATGTATTTTTTTTTCAAATTTTTTGTGGTTTTCCATTACAAAAAATGCAGATCATGAAGAACAAATGATAAAATTTTGGTGAAAATCTGTTGTCTTTCAGTTTCTAAAATTTGGTCAACAGTGCATTTTACATGGAGGATAGTCGCGTCCTATTTTGACCTGGCCACTGAGCAGCCATATTTTTAATGGTGCCTATAGAATTGATATCCTAATAACTACAAGGAGTATCATAGATTGTCGGTTGGATTACAATCAAAAACAGATAAAATATCGTTTGTAATTGTGGCCAAGACACCAAAATAATGATCTTGATATTTCATTCTTGTCTTTTGCATTGTTTTTCCTTTTTTCACTCATTCTTAATGATAGATTCGGTAATGACTAATTATTAAATGTGATTCAAAACATTGGTGTAAACACGATCCTACCATGTGAATCAGAAACAATACCATAAACAATATCTATTATAAAAATCTAATAAAATTAAATGCAAAATCAAGATATCAAATTGTTTCTTGTTTCAATATAAAAAAATCTCAAGACACCCAATAATGACTTCGTTGTTTGTTCTATACCAGATAAGCAATTGAATCCAGTTATATGACCATGGCGAAGTATATAAAGTCTTTAAGATTATACCGAAGAAGATAAGCAATTGAATCCAGTTATATAATCATGGCGACGTATATAAAGTCTTTAAGATTATACCGAAGAACATTATAATTGAAAAGACTTCTTCTCTGGTGGTTCGTGTTGATTTATTATGGTAATGAATCCTGAAACACAGGGCAAATTAACCCGAATTAAATTGTGTGAAATATGGATACAAGTAGTAGAAAAAGGGCAGAGGAAGCGAAGCAAAGTTTATTTAAGTAGTATAGGAAGTACTTAGTAGTAAGGTGGTATATAATGAGTTTTTGCAAAGAAAACTCTGAAGTTTACTACTTAGATTACTTCTTGTTTGCTTCTCACGCATGGTGGTGTGATGTATACACAGTGGATGATCTGACGTAGTAGTTCATATTAAGGATAGTTCAATACACATAGAAGTGTTTGGGAGAGCTCATTACCCTCGTGAGAAAAGGAAAGTGTTGTTCCATCACTACCCATTGTTGGGGGTGACGTTGGAGTGAGGTGCAATTGCAGTGAGGTGCACTTTTGAAAGTGGAGGAACTTGTTTGGCTGAAGGAGACAATGGTGGAATCAGCAATATCTCTATTTGTTGTCTCTTTTCCACTGATTTGAAATTTGCCAGCTCTCCCAACTCCTCCACTGCCTCAATAACAGTGCTAAGCCTGGCCACTATTTCCCTGAGAAGACATGCAACTGTGGCCAGAGCAAGTCCATCCATGAAGTTTACTACTGTTTCCTTGCTCTCTTTTTCTGTTCCACTCTTTTTGATGGGCTTTTCAGCCTTGCCCATCTGCTTATATATGAGAGATTGTAGGAGGTTTTTGGCTTCATGAGAGTCTGTGTTATTCCCTGGTTCTTCATTGTTCACTGCTTCCTCATCAATAACCTGCCACCTTTTACTGTCGATGAAAAGCTCTGGGTGGTATACCAAACAGCTCTGGAGCTCCTCCACTGCTTTGTTCATTTGATCGATCATGAGATCTACTTCTGTGCTTCTGGTCATGGTCTTTATGCTTTCTGCAAGTTGTGTTAGGACTTTGGAGCATTCTTCTGCTATTTTCATGCATGGTTCTCTCAGATGTTTCCTAACAGATGATGGTGCCTGAATTTGTTTTGGGCCCAAGATTCTGTTTAGAGATATATCTTAGATTGAAAAGGAAAAAGAAAGAAAGAAAAGAGTTTGGTTTAGGTATATATATACCATTGTTTCAGAGTTGAGGCAACCGTTCAAAGCTTCTACACAATATGCACAGTAACGCATAGCTGCTCCAATCTTGACGTACTGGACCCATGGATATCTGAACCCAAATGACCCGTGTGCTGGCTCCCATCTAGCAAAGTTAGCCTGCCACCCGGTACAAAAGAAAAATGTAACGTACCATGAGATGAAGCTTAACAAATTTCTTCTATTTATTCAAAATTATGATCTTCTAGTGGCCTTTAATTTTTGTTTTTCTTGTGTATGTGTATATATTTTATAATTAAAGAAATTTGAAGTATCTATTTATAAAACTAAAAACTACAATCTTTCTTTTATTTATGTTAGATGATTATATCATTCAAAATTACGATCTTTCATTTACTGTTAGAGTGTTCTATCATTGAACCACTAAAACCATATTCATCTTTTATTCAAATGTAACTTATTTCTAACAATATTTGTTACAAAATCGTGCTTATAAGAGAAGAAGAGATAGAAACATGGGCAATCAATCAGACATTGGAATCATTTGTCAGTGGCAGGGTTGCTTTCATTAACAATGTTACAACAAATTTTCTTATCAATACAAAATTAAAAAAATAAATATTTTAAAATAATTTATATAAGACTTATTTTATTAATTTTTGGAGTTATGGCACTGAAACAAAGGTATGATGGGAGGGATAATATGTGGACATACGAGGGATTCTTCTGAAGATTTGGAATTCAGAACACATTTGTAGCCCCTGGTCACTCTGTCCTTGTCACCTTCCCCTTCTTCTCGAAAGTACTCAGCAACACATCCTGTAATAACAAAACAAATATGTAAGTTCAAAACAGTTAACGAGAGATAACAGCAATTGGTGAGATGGGTATTCTTCATTTATTTGCACCTTCACAGGATCGGGCAAGGCCTTCCATGTTGCGAATGATCAACCTATGAAGATCTTCTCCGGCCCAGATCGGGCAAATGACTAAACTGATAACTATGCATAAAATGCATCCCATGACAATGGTGGCGAGACGCTCATAAGCCTGCACAAATAACTTGTCGACGCGATATCCAGAGACTGTCATGAAGCTGAAAGTCAGAATGAAGATCAAAAGTCCATAATCATATCTGGCCTTTATCCTCGGATGAAACCGTGCAAAAGTGACTATTGCACCTGCATTCACACAACAGTACTAATATAAACCGTTTCTTTTCTATTCTGCAATCATTCATGGCCCAAAAATGTTTCTACATATCTATACAAATTTACCTTGTAGAAACACAGCAGCACCCAAAATTATTGGTTCGGCTTTATGCCCAGCACAATCCGCAGCAAAATTTACTCCCACTGCCAAGGTCCCTCCTACTAATGTTGCACAGATTCTATTCAACCCCCTGCTAAGAGTCCCACCTGCGAATACACCCATCCCCATTCTACATCCTCAGAAAATAATTCCTTTCAAAATCCTCTTACAATGTATGTCATTAAAATTACAGCGTTGTAGTTCTTGTCATCAAGATTCAATTTTTACAGTGTTGTAATTCTTGTCATCAGGATTCAATTTTTACAGTGTTGTAATTCTTGTCATCAAGATTCAATTTTTATTTTAAAGATGAGATGTCCGTTATCATCAAGATTCAATTTTTCCATTCAAAATCTCACCAATTCAGGACTCCAATTGGAAACATTTACCCTTAAACTAAGATCAAGTACAGAAACATGAATCATATAGAAAGTAGTGGGAAAAGTTTTGATAAGAAAGTAATGGGTCCTAAAAATGTGTGATCATAAGATCTCTTACCTGCAGTAAACTCAAAAACCACCACCACAGTCATGACAGCCCATAAGGCAGTTCCCCCCACGCTAACAAAGAGTGGGTTCATGAAATAGAAGAGGGAAACCAGAGCAAGCCCCATTCCAACTTTCATGGCATGAATAATTCTCCTTGGATCATCTGCCCCAAGCTTATATATCTTGTCAAAGATCGAAACCACCCAAGATTTCCAGCCATTGATTATCTCAGAGAATTTATCCAGGACTCGATGATGAATCCCCCTCTGAGCAGGCTTCAGATCCACTGAGCCCTCGGGAAGGTTTATCTTCCATTCTAAGCCTGAAGACTGTGCTTTCGATTCAGCCATCATAGTAATCCTGTGATTGTACTTGGGGAGATGATGAACAAGTGTTGTTATATAGGAAAAGTATATAGCAAGATTCTTGAGCTCCGACCACCTAAACACTTTGTTGCAGTCGACATGCCGGCCATGTTCACATAGCCTCTGCTTTTATAACCAAAGCCAAGAATAAATATTAATTAATAATTTCCCGACCGGAGGCATCTGTACGAAATGGGACGGAAAATGCAACCCCTTCCTTAATGCACGGAATCTGTACGAAATTTGGACGGAAAAGTGTAGCTTTCTTTTTGTTAATGACACGATAAAAAGAGGGGGCCGATTAGATTTAATGAAAATCATAAAAAAAAAAATGGCCGTCTTTTCCCACATTGGGTTTGAAGGTATTAAACAATTTCATATACCAGTCCAGTGGGTATTTCTTTATTACAGATGCCATTAGCATATTCTTATGATCGCACCAAATAAATGTATTACAGATGCCAAGAATACTATTAAAAGAAGTAGTGCTATTGGTGCTCTCTCACTTTTTGAAAAAAATTATCTGCTGGTTTGGATGTTGTGAGTAATGCTCAATTTAGGTTTTACACTATCATTTTACTCTGGTGAGCTGGAATCAAATCACATTTTGTCCATTATTAAACTTAGAGATGATTGTTTTCTAATATCTTGAATTAGTGGGTGCCCATGAATGTATAATTCCCTTCTTTAGAGGCACATTTCGATTCTAAAAGATTTTTTTTAAAGAAGAATTAATGTGGGGGATTTTGCTGGTAATATAAATATATGATCACTCTATTCTATTTATAGATATATAATATGTTTTTATGTCATATTAGGAAGTGGGAGAAGTCTTTTGGAATTTTATTTTGATAAGATTAGTTTTTGGTACTATATGTGATAAACAAGTATATGTTTAGATATTGTATTTTAAATAAGAGGAAATAAATATTGTCATCAGGATTCAACTATGTAGTTTTTAAGTCAAACTCATTGATTCATGTTTCATAAGTAGTGGTTCACAAAAATCCACCTCTCATGATATGAATGGAACACTTAGCACTCATTGTATCTAGGTGATGCTCTGGTGCTTCACCTCTGTGAGCATCATCTAGATGCAATGAGTTAAGTGTTCCATTCATTCTCATGATAGATGGGTTCTTGTGAACTACTACTCATGAAATGTGGGTAAATGAGTTTGACTCAAAAACTACACAATTGAACCCTGATAGCAATATCACAATTTGACTTGCAATGGAAAATATCTCCTACTTATCAGAAAATAAATAGTTGTTTTTGCTATTGACAAACTATCACTTCCTTTTTCCTTATCAAATTCTTTTAGTGACTAAAAACATATGTTTGGTAGTTGGTTCTTTCCATGTCCAATTTAAATCTTGCAAATTTTTGTAGGTCACAAATGTGTTGACCATGAACCAATTAAAAAAAATAACGACACACCTAATTATATATAATGCCCTGTTATATATGGACCATATGTTTTTAACACAATGAATTATTACCAATTGACTACAAGTATATGTAAATTTTAAATCTGCTTATTCCATACAAACTAGACCTAGTCAAAGATCATTCCCTAGAAACTAAACCTAGTCAAAGATAAAAATATTTTGGCAATAGTAACATGAATCGCGAAGTCTTGATATATTGACTCAATGGGTGGCCATGGATGTGTTATTCCCTTCTTTGGAAACACAATTTTTCAGAAACATTTTGAAGAAAAAAAGGTAAGAAAATAACAAATGTATCAATTTTGTTGGTAATATATATAATGAGAGTTAATCTATTTGTAGATGTATATTTTCTTGTGAGATATGTAGGAAGTTTTCATGTCTTTTAAGAAGTTGGGGAGGTCTTTTGGATTTTATTTTGATAAGAAGATTAAATGAGTTTGACATTATACGTGAGAAAAAGATACACATTTACATACGGTCACTTGAATAAGAGGAAATAAATATTTTATCTTGTTAATGTAAAAATTAAATTACCTCTTTTTTCTTGTCAAAATCTTTTAGTGACTAGAAATATATTTAATAGTTATGCCTAACTTATATAATGAATGTTTGAGGTTCAAAAATGTGTTGACCATAAACCACTCAAAACAAAATAACACCATGCTTGCTTAATTATATGTAATGTGTTGTTACCAATGAACCATATACGTTAAACAAAATATATTCCTAATTATATATCGTGTGTTTTTACCTATAATACATATGCTTTCAAAACAATATATTCTACCAATTAATTAAAAGCATATGTAAAAATTAAGACCACACACTCCATACAAACTAGATCAAGTCAAAATTAAAAAGACACTCCCATTACAAATTTCTTTTAAAATTAATTTGATTTTGACTTTAGTCATGTAATCTTTTCTACAAATTATATCTCACTATTTTAAAGACACAGTAAACACTCTCTCTCTCTCTCTCTTAACTTATTATACCCAACATTATCTTTCAATTCCATTATCTTTTATTGATAACATTAACAATTTCAATTTCAAAACGACAAGTCACTAGAAAAAATTAGACGACCTCGATTGATATTATATTCTGAGATCCTCCATTAAAGCTTTAAGCGTTGGGATTCATTATCATGATATGTGCATGCACCTATCTATCACCATTGTTAAAAAGTTGATCCACAGTGACCGCACCAACCTGTCTTATCTCCTAACCTATTAAAAAATAGCCCTGCATTTCCCATGCTTTTGCAGAACCAAACCGACCCAATTCGTAGCTTTTGTGAATTGCAACTCCAAGCCTGCAAATTATTCATATAAAAATATGTGGGTCAAAACGATCTACTTTTTTCAGGCACAACAGCCTTTGGTTGTGGCATGAGAATGAGTAAAATAACACAGCCTTGAATCCCAACCAAAGGTGGACTAAAGTTATAATTTGAAAGAGATGGCTCTGCTCAGGCGAATTTAAAAGTGTGCCTGAAAAAATTTATAGTGGAAATGCCAAGTGGGAGACGCATTATAAATGGCGATGCATTGCATTAATGTTATTTGAAAAATTATGCATTTTTACTATGATGAGGACGTCCATTTCCAAAGCACGCGTGAGGGCGGGAGGAAAAAAACTATACTGATCTCTAGTGCCCATTTGTTTGGTATCATATGAGTGCGCATGATTGGAAGATACTTGTCCTGTCTCTCCGGGCATACGTATGTGAGTGGACTCCCTCAATTATAAATGAACAAAAGATTATGGTACATCTCCAATCACTTGCTGTTTGCACCACTTCCTAACCAACCAAGGTGGCCACAACACAGATATGTTTTATAAATCCAATTTACTGTTTATGGGGTGAAATATCATGAACTAAAACAACCAGTTTTGGCCACCCAATTCTTGCCACTTGAGCAGTGTTTGCCTGCCACGTTGAGTACGAGTCCAATCCTCAGCTACAAGGAGGCCTTGTACTTTCATCACACACCAACACGTTTATGTTGATGGGCAAAATCGATTTCCACAATCTATGAAGTTGATCATAATGGTTTATAGATTAGATTGTACTTAGGTTGTACTAGTTATTGTCTATGGTAAGTGTCAATTATTTCATCAATATTTGGGATCACATTCTATGATTTACATTTGTGTGAGTTATTTCATCAATGTTTATGATAAGATTGTGTGTGATGGGAAATGTTGATGAAATAACTCATACTAGAATAGTATTGATAAAAATTAATAAGGTGGTCATAACTGTTTGTGGATTAGATTGTGTGTGAGCTATGTCATCAACATTTTAGATCACGCTCCATAATACATGTG
This sequence comes from Thuja plicata, assembly GCA_018584345.1. Lineage (NCBI taxonomy): Eukaryota > Viridiplantae > Streptophyta > Pinopsida > Cupressales > Cupressaceae > Thuja > Thuja plicata. The sequence continues at coordinate 1,605,893 of MU224623.1, forward strand.
AATTATTTTGTGGATCACACTCTATGATCTACATCTAAGTGAGTTATTTCATCAACATTGTGGATCACACTCTATGATCTACATCTAAGTGAGTTACTTCATCGACATTTTGGATCACACTCTATGATCTGCATCTAAGTGAGTTATTTCATCGACATTGTGGATCACATTCTATGATCTACATCTAAGCGGGTTATTTCATCAAAATTTTGGATCGTGCTCCATGATCTATGTGAATTATTTCATCGACATTTCAGATCACACTTTGTGATCTACATATGTGTGAGTTATTTCATCAACATTTTGGATCACATTCCATGATCCATGTGGATTATTTCATTAACATTTTGGATCACACTCTATGTGAGTCATTTTAACAACATTCCTTCAATTTTGTTGCCAAAATCAAGTGAGTTAAAAAGGGTTTATCACTACATCCTTCAATTTTGTTGTTCACGTTATAATCAAAAAGATCATATTTTTTCACAATCTATGAGATCGATCTTAATTGTTTTAGGATTAGATTGTGTGTGAGTCGTTTCATCAATATTTTGGATCATGTTCTATGATAATTGTGAATTATTTTATCAATATTTTGGGTCACATTCTATGACCCGCATCCATATGAGATATTTCATCAATATTTCATATCACACTTGTGATCTACATCCGTGTGAGTTTTTTCATCAACATTTCCTATCAAATTGTGCGCGATCAGAAATGTTGGCAAAATAAATCGCACTAATATTGTTGATAAAGACCAAGAATGTGCTCATAATTATTTTGGATTGGATTGTGTGATACAAAAATCAACAATGTTTCATAAAACTCCATGATCCGTGTGAATTATTTCATTAACATTTTGGATCACATTCTATGATAAGTATGAATTATTTTATCAATATTTGAGATCGCATTCTATGACCTACATCTATGTGAGAGATTTCATCAATAATTTACATCGCGCCTTGTGGTCTACATATGTGTGAGTTTTTTCATCAATGTTTCTAGTCAAATTGTGGGTGGTTTGAAGTCTTCATGAAAAAACTCACACCAATATTGTTGATAAAAACCACAAAAATGGTCATAAATATTTTGGATTAGATTGTGTATGATAAAAGTCAAAAATCTGATTATAACTATTACTTGATTAGATTTGTGTGAATTATTTCATCAACATTTCTAAACCCTCTATAATCTATGTGAATTATTTCATCAACATTTTGGGTCACATTCTATGATAAGTTTGAACTATTTTATCAATATTTTGGATCACGTTCTTCAAACTATATGTATGTGAGATATTTCATGAACATTTAAGATCGCACTTTGTGATCTAAATTTGCGTGAGTTTTTTCATCAACGTTTTCAATTAGATTGTGTGTGATCTGAAATGTTGATGAAATAACTCACACTAATATACGGTCATAACTATTTTAGATTAGATTGTGTGATAAAAACCAATAAATTTTTATCATAACTACTATTGGATTAGACTGTATATGGGTTAATTTACCAACATTTTGGAACACTCCATGATTCATGTGAATTATTTGATGAACATTTTAGGTCACATTCTATGATAAGTGTGAATTAATTTATCAATATTCCACATAACATTCTTTGAGCTACATTTGTGTGATAAATTTCATCAATGTTTTGGGTCACAACTCTATGATCTACATCTGTGTGAATTTTTTCATTAACATTTTCTATCAAATTGTGTAATATAGAATGTTGACGAAATAACTCACAATAATATTGTTGATAAAAACCAATAACACCCTTGTAACTATTTTGGATTAGGTTGTGTGTGATAAAAACCCAATAATGTGATCGAAATTGTTCCTAGATTAGATTGTGTGATTTATTTCACCAACATTTTAGAACACTCCATGATCCAAGTAAAATATTTCATCAACCTTTTGGATCACATTCTATGATAAGAGTAAATTATTTTATCAACATTTCATATCACATTCTTTGATATAAATTTGTGTGAGATTTGTCATCACTGAATTAGATCACACCCTGTGATCTATGTTTGTGTGAGATTTTTCATCAACTAACCACATTATCTATGATTTGAAATGTAGATGAAATAACTCGCAATAATATTGTTGATAAAAATAAATAACATGCTCATAACTATTTTGGATTAGATTGTTTGTGATAAAGATCAACAATGTGATCATAATTGTTCCTGGATTAGATTGTGTGTGAGTTATTTCATCAACATTTAGGAACACTCTATGATAACTGTGAATTATTTTATCATTATTTCGGATCACACTCCATGATAACAGTGAATTATTTTATCAATATTTAGGATAACACTCTATGACCTACATCTCATGTGTTATATATTTCATCAACATTTCATATCACACTCTGTGATCTACATCTGTGTAAATTTTTCATCAATGTTTCCGATTAGATTGTGTGTGAGCAGAAATGTTGACAAAATAATTCAAACTAATATTGTTGATAAAAAATAATGGCGTGGTCATAACTTTTTTAGATTAGATTGTGTGTGATAAAAATCAATAATTCATAATTGTTCCTAGATTAGATTGTGTGTGAATTATTTCATCAATATTTTGGAACACTCTATGATCCATGTGAATTATTTCTTTAATATTTCAGATCACACCTACATCCATTTTAGTTATTTGATTAATATTTCTTCTATGTGAATTGTTTCATCCATATTTTAAATCAGATTGTGTGTGAACTGAAATATACATAAAACAACTCACATTAATAATGTTGATAAAAACTAATATTAGGGTCATAACTATTTCTAGATTAGACTGGATGTGAATTATTTTAAATTAGGATCATAACTATTTCTAGATTAGACTGGATGTGAATTATTTTAAAATATGTTCCAAAATATTGATAAAATTAGTCTCACACAATTTAATAAAAAAACAATTATGACCATATTCAACTTTTAAATTACGAACTCAATCTGTTGCTCTAGAATTTTCTGTCATATACCAAGCTTCCTGGATTGAATCCGCACCAATAAATCTGGTCATTGGAGTTCTTGAAGTTTTTCAAACGTTTCGCACTTATATCAATGCAGGAGTAAGACACGGGGACTTTCCATATTGCTTGTGTGACTGGACTAGATAGGGATGTATTTAACATATTCATCTACAAACTGTTTATCACGTACAGATTATTTTTTTTAATCACGCGTTGCATATTATTTTAATGCTTAACAAATATAAGCAAGCATATGGAGCCCATTACAAAGGCTGCAAAACTAAATGTGTGCCACCTTATTCTCCTCTTTGTCGCCTTCTTTTTAACTGTGGACATTTCTGTGTGCAGCTCGAGAAGAATGGTATTTTAAAAGAATGTGGAAAATTGGGAAATTAACCCTAAGATCCAAAGGAGATTCATAATTGGTAGGGAAGGTCATGAAATTTTGTATAAAAAGACATGAATATAAGCGCCGATAATGTAAAATCTGGAGAACATGGAGATGTAAAAAAATTCTAAGAATACATATTTTAATACACAATGAAATCTTTATTCATATTTCAATTCTGATTACATCATCCCTATGTATGAAGTCTTACACAATCTTTGCAGGCTGCTCAGAATAATAAAGAGCAATTATATTTATAATTTGTTAACACTGCTCAACACACAAGAAATCCCTTTGAAAAAAACAATACATAGGCTGGAAAAATAAGGCATGCAATTCCAAAAAATACATAAAACTCCATTTTATTTGAAAAAATAGACTTATCTAAAACTCCAAAATTACATGGGAGTCATGCTTTATTTTTGCAATTAATACTACCTAAATAAAGTTTAAAAACTAAAATTGCAATAAAACTAAAAAAACCCCATCTTGCACGAAGAATCTTTGAAGCACCAACCATCTACATACTCCCCCTTGATGCGGAGAGGATTCACGATTTGATCCTGAAGTGCCAAACTTTGATTTTTTGCTACTTAGTCTTATAGACCCGCAAAGTATACTTCTAATAGAAGTCAACTATTTGATTATTTATTTCTCTCTTTCATGAGAGATTACAAGGCTCAGTCTTCCCCTCCTTTCTCTAACATAGAGAAGACTCATGGCACATCCATATGTGAATGAGAATAAGTAGTCATCGACTACTTCACTCAAATATTTGAACCTTGATCCACCACCATCTCTTTTGACATGCAAATTTCTAGGTTTGTACATCATTCTCAACAACTTTGTCACCTTTTGCCAGTAGGACCCATCGATCCATCCATAATCAACCTGCATAGAACCTTTCATAGATTTTCCACCACAGTCTCTATTCCAACATGACTTCTCATAGTGATTCTTCCACCCACAAATTCTACAAGGATGGAGATCCCAACACTTATCCTCTTGATTTCCTTCCCTGTGACAATGAGAACACTTCATGCTTTGTTTTCCTTGAGCCGATTTATCTGAACCTGCAACACTTGCAACATCATATCTCTCTTTCTTAGAAAATCCAAGATCAGAATAGTTTTGCCTCCAACTGGAATGAACAAGCCCTCTTATGCCTTGCCCATGTTTCCCTAATCTTCTTCCTTTAAATCTCATTTTCTGCATAATCTTCAAACCAATATTATTTTCAAAGCATCCTTTATTATTATCATGACAAACTGCACCCATACCTGTAGACATGTCCTTACCTTCATCTTCAATCTCTTTAGATGTAGAAACTTTGGCTAGATCATTGGCATTAAATGGACACAAGTCACTTGTATTACATGTGGCATCACAAACTAATTTCTTTGATTTAAAACTTTTATTTTTTTCTTTTAACAATTTTAGTTGGTTTTTCAAATCTTCATTTTCCTTCTTTACTTCATCAAACAATTTTAAATTTTCCCTTAATTCTACATTCTCCTTTTTAACTTTCTCTAATTATTTCTCAAAGTTCTCAATTTGACATAAATATTCATTTCTTTCCTTTACAAACTTTTTCAAATTCTCTACCAATTTTGAATTACACTTCTCTAATTTTATCAAGTCATCGTTCAAAAATTCTTTCTCGCAAATGAAACTCAAATTTTCTTTTGTAACCTTTTTGTCTCTCTTCCCCGTTGAAAAAATAAATTAAATTTTAACACGTCTTTTAGAAAGAAAAAAAATACAATTCCTCCTACCTCTTGACCACGTCAAAGAACTTGAATTCTCTTCAAACAATAATAATCTTCTTTTATGCTTTCAACCATCTAATATTTTTTGGATAACCTCTATTCCAATAATCTCATGCACACAATTTCATAACCTCTGTTTTGATAATCTCATGCCCGCATTCTTATTCCTGGTCTTCTGCTCTGATATAAATTGTAAAATATGGAGAACGGGGAGATGTAAAAAAAACTCTAAGAACACATATTTTAACACATGATGATATATTTATTCATATTTCAGCTCTGTTATGTATCATGACTCTATTATGAGGTCTTGCACAATCATTGCAGGCTGCTTAGAAAAATAAAGAGCAATTGTACTTATAATTTTTTAACACTATTCAACACACAAGAAAGCCCTTTGAAAAAATAATACGTAGATTGGAAAAACAAGGTATGCAGTCCCAAAAATAGATAAAACACCACTTTCTTTGAAAAAATATACTTATCTAAAACTCCAACCTTACATGGGAGTCGTGCTTTATTTTTGCAATAAAAACTACTGCATAAATAAAGCTAAAAAATGAAAGTTGTGATAAAACTAAAAAAGCTTCATCTTGCATGAAGAATCTCTGAAGCATCAACCATCTACAAATAAGTATGTAGAATTCATTGCAATTAACATCAAGTAAAGTTATTAAGTGATACCATATTTCGTAATGGTCCTTTTTATTTTGTTGATAGATTATAGAATGGAATTCAAAATGGTTAAATGGATTGTATACTGATATTTACAAATTTAATGATGAAATTGTTAAGATATTAATTAAAAATAATTATTAATTGCATATAATAAAAATTATTTATTTAATTCATATTTTTTCTATTGTAATTACAAAAGTTAAAATGTTAAACATGTAAATGAATTTAGGAAGGCTAATTGTTTTTCATCTAATATGCAAATCGAACATAAAAAAAATATGTTGACACAACCAAAGTTGCAATAGACAATAAAATATATTTGAAAAACTTAAACAAAATGATCTCAAATTTCATTCCTAGATCTAAACACTTAAAAGAGTTTGTTCCAAGTAAGAGGACTATACCTATACTAATTTTGAATTCCTCTCTACAAGCTATGGAAACCTAGGAATTTTTTAGGAGAAATAACAATAAAGAAAAAAAATTAGTAAACTAACTTTTTAAATATAAGATTTGTATATATTTAATTCTATTATCAAGGATTCACAACAAGATTAATACCAATGTTTGGGAGATTTTATCATGAAATATTTTGCAAGTATTAATGTACACAAAGATTTAAAATATTATCTGTTTGAAACAAAAATTACATGTTCTTTGATTTAAACATCAAAAAATTATAAATTTGGCCAGAAGAATATTATAAATATATATTTTTAATATATCTATGATTTTTACAAAATAGAGCTCAAATCTACAAACATAAAAATTCTAAAGTTAAAATGAAAACATGGACTACTCCAAATGCTATAGATTAGTGACTAAAAAATGCATAAGTTTCATGAATATGAAAGAGTGTTGAGTTTATTTGACATTTCATATCATATTTTGTAGTTTACACCCATGTGAGTTATTTTATCAATATTTCAAATCAAATTGTGTATGATCCAAGATGTTGATGAAATAACTTGTACTAATAATGTTGATAAAAACTAATAGCATGGTCATAACTGTTTATGGACTAGATTGTGTGAGTTATTTAATCAACATTTCGGATCAAACTCCATGATACGTGTGAATTATTTCATCAACATTTTAGATCACACTCCCTGATCCATGTGAATTATTTCACCAACATTGTGAATCACACTCTATGATCTACATCCATGTGAGTTATTTCATCAACATTTTGGATCACACTCCATGATCTGTGTGAGTTATTTTATAAATATTTTGGATCACACTTTGTGATCTACATCTGTGTGAGTTAGTTCATCAACATTTTGGATCACATTCCATGATCCGTATGGATTATTTCATCAATATTTTGGATCACATTCTGTGTGAGTTATTTCATCAACATTTCTTCAATTTTGTTGGCAAAAACAAGTGAGTTAAAAAGGGTTTATCACTATTGTCATCAATTTGTTGTGCACCTTATAATAAAAAAGATCGCAAATTTTCATAATCTATAGATTGATCATAATTGTTTCTGGGTTAGATTGTGTGTGAGTCATTTTATCAACATTTTGGATCATTTTCTATGATAAGTGTGAATTATTTTTTTGGTATTTTGGATCACATTCTATGACCTGCATCTATATGAGATATTGCATCAGCATTACATATCACACTTGTGATCTACATCTGTGTGAGTTTTTTCATCAACAATTTTGATCAAATTCTGTGTGATCGAAAATGTTGACAAAATAACGTGCACTAATATTATTGATAAAAACCAAGAACATGCTTATAACTATTTTGGATTAGATTTTGTGGTAAAATCCAATAATGTTTCAGAACACTCTAATGATTTGTGTGAATTATTTCATCAACATTTCAGATCACATAATATGATAAGTATATTTTTTTATCAATATTTGGGATCACATTATATGACCTACATCTATGTGAGAGATTTAATCAACATTTCAAATCACACTTTGTGATCTACATACATTTAATTTTTTCGTCAATGTTTCTAGTCAGATTGTATGTGAGTTGAAATGTTGACAAAATAACTCACACTAATATTGTTGATAAAAAACAAGAATGTGGTTGTAACTATTTTGGATTAGATTGTGTATGATAAAAACCAATAATGTGATCATAGTTGTTACTGGATTAGATTGTGTGTGACTAATTTCATCAATATTTTTGAACACTCTATGATCTATGTGATTTATTTCATCAACATTTTAGGTTACATTCTATGATAAGTGTGAATTATTTTATCAATATTTTGGATCACATTCTTCAACCTACATCTATGTGAGATATTTCATCAACATTTTGGATCACACTTTGTGAGTACATCCTTGTGAGTTTTTTCATGGATGTTTTCAATTAGATGGTATGTGATCTGAAATATTGATAAAAAAAAACTTACACTACGAATGTTAATAAAAACCAATAACACGGTCATAATTTTTTCAGATTAGATTGTGTGTGATAAAAACCAATGTTGTGATCATAATTGTTCCTGGATTAGATTGTGTTTGAGTTATTGCATCGACATTTTAGAACACTCTATGATCCATGTGAATTCTTTCATCAACATTTTGGGTCAAATTCTATAATATAAGTGTGAATTATTTTATCAATATTTTGGATCATATTTTTCGACCTACATCTATGTGAGATATTTCATCAACATTTTGGATCATACTCTATGATCTACATATGTGTGATTTTTTCATCATTGTTTCAAATTATATTGTGTGTGATCAAAATGTTGATGAAACAACCCACACTAATATTGTTGATAAAAACCAATAATATGGTCATAATTGTTTCGGATTAGATTATGTGTGATAAAAACTAATAATGTTTGATTCTGCCAAAAATAGGAATGATATTCATAACTGCAAAAGTTGGTTTTGTAAAGGCTCAAGCCTTTTCACTTCATTATGGACCCCTAATGTTTTGCTAGATAGCAAATATCCATTATTTTTCCCCATTTGGATTGCACTTCCCCGATTGCCTCTAGAATACAGAGATTTAGAAGTCATTGAGATCATTGCTAACAAATTGGGTATCTTTGTCAAACATGATCTACTTCCATTCGAGCTTCTGCACCATGAAGTTAGAGTGTGTATTCTGCAAGATGCGGTCAAGGGATTACAAAACCACATTACCTTAAAATCAAAATGGGGGCATTGGACTCAAGAAATTATTCCTCAACAGGAGGATTCAGTAATCTTATACCAACATCAACTTGGGCATTTCACTGCTCAATGCTCCTTACAGCCTCAGCCAGTTGTTGAGGTTTTCCAAGATCACTGCACAAACCCTCTGCAATGTTCAATTCCTCAATCACTCCTTAGGCCTCATCCCACGGGTTCTCATGGTCCCATCTTAGACAAATCAGAACCTGTCCACAAAGGACCTTTACAAGCTTTCTATCAGACATATCAAGCAGCTATCTTCTTCTATTTTTCTCTGAGACATGTTGTTCTGATTTGGAATAATATAAGTAAGACTCCTTTAATAGGCTGGAAAACTACAGATCCTCATACTCAGGAGATTGATAATCTTATTCATCAGCTCATGTTTCAAGAATCTCCCATCAAGCTGCCAGTAACACATGAAGTGCTGGACAAAGATGTCGTAGTCAACCTGCGTGCCAAGAACATGTCAGATCAGCTTCTTACAGAATTGGCTACCAAACTCATTTATGAAATAACAGAGGAAGAGGGTGTTATTCCGCATGAAGATTTCTCACAATTTGTTGATTCAGACACTTCTCAGTCTCTTAATATGGATTTTTTGACAGTAACAAACCCTTCCTCTCCAATCACTAGGGATGAGGTTCTCAAACCCACAGAGTCTTTTAATTCTGAAACACAGTGCCTTCAGCCGATCACTTCAATCTCTATTATTGTCCCCATCAGAGAAAACTTACCAAGTTCAGAACTTAATGTGTTTACAGACAATCATTCTGATTAAATGGCAGGCGGGTTTGATCAAAATTTGGCCCCCTCGATTGAACAAACACCAAGCATTCAAAGTCAACTCTCTCTGTCTCCTAAGAAGAGAGGAAGGAAACCCAAGTATTCTTAGACTAAAGTGGAAATTGATGCTGGTATTCAGTTTACACTTGATGGAAAATTCTCATCAGTAAAACAAGCAACAAGGAGAACTAAGGGTTCTCCTTGTCCAATATGAAGATTACCTCATGGAATGTCAGAGGCTTGAATGCCTCTGACAAGAGACATAGAATCAGGTAGGAGCTTGAGTCTATGAGAGTGGATATTATCCTACTACAAGAGACCAAAATGTCCACAGAATCATTTGACAAGACCTTAGGACATTGGAAATCATGGCAGTTGATTCATCAACAGAGTGTTGGAGCTTCAGGTGGTCTAGCAATTCTATGGAACCCCAAAATAGTACAGGCTCAACCTTTAGATCAATCTGATAACTATCAAATTCTGATGTTTTTTGTTTATGACTTGAAATTTATTCTGGCCAATGTTTATGGTCCAGCAGCAACAAATGACAAACAATCTCTTTGGCTGGGATTAACGGGAATTCTTCAAGCACAATCCAATCAGTTGTTAATTGTAGGAGGTGACTTCAACGCCATTCTAAAAACTTCAGAAAAGATTGGGGGCATCTCTCCACCAGCTAAAACAATCTCAGATTTTTCAAATTTTATAGCAAACAATAACTTTATGGATATTGAACCTATTAAGGGCTCTTTCACATGGACAAATAAAAGAGCAGATTTTTCTCAGATAGCAGTTAGGCTGGACAGGTTTTTGGTTACTTTGGACTGGAAAATTATTGGTTTCACATTCCTCTTAGATATCTTGGCTTGCCCAAGGTCAGATCATTTTCCTATTACCCTTCAGTTTGTTTTACCATCTGCTGTCAAGGGTTTCCAGCACCAACCTTCTTTTAAATTTGAGAAAATGTGCCTTCGTCATCCCCAATTTCTTTCACTAATACAAAAATGGTGGCGGTCTGTGCCTAGATGTGAGGGCACTAAAATGTACCAGTTTGCTCAAAAACTTAAATTCATCAAGAAACAAATTAAAAAGTGGAACGAGACAACCTTTAAAAACATTTTCAAAGAAAAGGATCTGGTTAGACAGCAATTATCGGACATTCTGGATAAATCTATCAATCAGGGTTTGGATAGTGATTCTTTCCTCAAGCAAAAAAGGATGCAGGTGGAATGGGAAGAGTTGTGTTCTCGTGAAGAGGTTTATTGGCGACAAAAATCCAGGGAACTCTGGCTTCGGGAGGGAGACAAAAATACTCAGTACTTTCATGCATCTGCAAAACAAAAAAGAGCTACTAGTCGTATTTTCTCTATACAGAACTCTCAATCGGGGAGTGTTATTACAAATGCCCAGGGCATTCAAGAGGAAGGGGTCAGATTCTTTAAAGATTTACTCGCACCAACAAATCTACCTGCCCCTTCATAGTCTCAACTCAATAATATTCTCCAAGCAATCCCCTCTATTGTTTCAGATTCGGATAACGAACATCTGCTGGCCGCTTTCACAATTTTTGAAGTTAGAAAAGTGGTTTTCTCTTTGTCTCCAGATAAGTCACCGAGTCCTGATGGATTTACTGCAGTCTTCTATCAAGCTTGCTGGGATTTTATTGGGTGGGACCTTCTTGGTGTTCTTGAAAAATCTAGAATAACTAAATCAATGCTGAAATATTTCAACACCACGAATATAGCTATCATTCCCAAAGTTAATCCGCCCAAAACATATTCAGATTTCAGGCCAATTTCTCTATGTAATATTATATACAAGATAGTCACCAAG
>MU224623.1:1631910-1651745 GCA_018584345.1 Thuja plicata
ATGTTGCAAGAATAAGCTTCTATTAACAACAATAAAATGATTACAATCTCTATAAGAAATACAAAGCGGTGAATCCTTATAAAGGATACCGAAACCCTAAAAGGGAAACTTCTAAGAAATAGAAACTACCTAAGTGAAACTTAAGCAGTAAAGAGTAATTACTAAAGATTACTCTAATAGGTATTGGAGTCACAGGTGGTATATTTGATTTGTTAGCTTTATCAGCTTCAGCTTTCGAGTTATCGACTTTCCTTCTTTTTTTATTAGATTTCCTTTTAACAACTTGGAATCCATCTGCCATATTAACATCTAGAGAGGGTTCGGACACATTAGTAGGGGCTTGTTTATTATTGTGTGTTACAGGTGGGGAAGACATCACAGGAGTTGCCAGAGAGGTATTAGCAGAAGGAACAAAGTTTTTCTTTTTTGAGATATCAACAGAATTTGGGGTAGGGTTAGCATCATTTTTCCTTTTGATAATGGGGCATTCACGACGAAGGTGCCCTTCTTTTTTGCACAAAAAACAAGCATTCAGACCCCCCAAAATTTCCAGAGGACATGAGATGTTTTCCCTAGGAATGTTGATCTCAAGAGCCGGAGGGATTTCAATGCCCGATCTAAGTGAGACTAATGCTCTAGCGTCCATGTGAGGAACCAGTCGAGTAGTGTCATCAAACCTAATGACCTTACCGAGTGGTTCTAGAAGCTGAGTAATAAAACGCCAAAGAAATGGGGGCAGGTTTTTAATAATGATCCATCTAGGGGTCGACAGAGCAAGCACCTCTTCATTAATAGCCTCCGGAGTCAATGCTAAAGCTCGAAAAGAAGTGTTGCCTACATTCCAATATTGTCTTTTAAGGACAGCCTCCTGAGCTTCAGCGGTTTTAAAGAAAATACCAAACAGACCCTTCTGTAACTGCCTACAGAAAGAAATGCTATGCCCTATCTTGAGATTCCAATAATTATAAAACCAATCGTCAAGAAATTTTCTTGCAGGGCATCTTTCAACATCAACAGCAGCAAAGAAAATGGTAAAGTTTTTTAACCTACATTTTTCCTTCTCTATTTCACCAATCATTTCAGGGTTAGGGGAGATGGAGAAAGGCCTCAAGGCATCCACAGAACTCTTACCTGGCTCGGCCTCTTCATGACGATGAGAAACACTAAATCTAGCGGAAGCAGTGACTGTGGAGGAATTAGCCACCGCCTCAGAGAATGTTTTCGCCGATGAAGATGCATTGTGATTACCATTTTTGTGGTTAGGAAGTTTAATCGCTGGGGATGTTATAGGTTCATTGATGGGAGTTAAGGCAGAAGCTACGGCTTCTGTAGAGGGAGTAAATGGTAGGGCAGACATCACAAAACAAAACTAAAAGAAAAAAGGAACGCACACACCTGGGACATCGGGGGATGTGCCTTTGCAGGGGAGGTCACCACGTCGCCGTGTGTCCAGTCAGAGCGCATTCAAAATTGCAGTGCGAAAACGCAGAGCAAAAAACCGTCGATCCCCGTCTTTGAATATTTGTAATCTAATCTCACAATTACATTTTTACATTTTTAATGTACTATAATTACAAATTAAAAAAATAATGTTCAAGAAAACATAAATAATACTATAAGACTCAAACTTTATATGTCTCAAGTCAAGTGGAGTCATTTTTGTTCAACTATATTATACATTATGTAAAAAAATCATGTGAATTCATTTTCATTTATAATTATTATTTTTTCTTTATAAACATATTAAAGTAAAATTATCCATTTGTAATTTGCACAAATCTATTGAATATCTAGGTTAAATATCAATTTCTAATTAAAATTAATAATCATAATATATATAGTTAATTTCATAGTTCTACATGTTTTTTTTAATATTTCACTTTATATGACCTAAATTAAAATTAGTCACTATAATTAATTACAAATTTTTTGCTAATGTGTATAGCACAATCTAAAAATTAAAATTATTTATTATTATGATTATAATTATATAATTATATATTAAATAAAATTATATATAATAAAATATAATTAATTTACTAAAATTATAATTATAATTAATTACTAAACTAAAAGGCAAGTACAAGCCACTACGTGGCACTTGTTTTTATATGACTTATATATGTTTCTTATGTGCAACTTCTTTTACCCTATTTTTATATGTTGCTATTTGTTTGTATATATGCCACATATTTATTTTGAAATGAAGGAAAACTAGCTTTTTTGCTTTTTATATTATAAAAAATTATGGTAAATGTTTTCATTTGTTACATATTGTTGTGCATGCTTCATTCACATCTAATCTTATTAAAACACTATAGTTTATTACTATCATGTTGCAACATTTTCTACTATAATTCATATTTCTGTAAGTTACAATTCAATTCCCATATAAGTTGCTTACTAAATACCTTTAGACACATCATATTTAACTTGGGCAGGAACTTTGACGCTTTGCGTCCTTGTTCATATTGTTTCTATTATAATGATCACAATTGAAATATTAAACATGTAAATGAATTTAAGAAGGCTAATTGTCTTTATCCAATATGCAAACCCAACCTAAAAATGTGTTGAAACAACCAAAGCTCTAACAAACATTAAAATACTCTTTGAACAATTTAAACAAACCAATCTCAAATTTTATTCCTAGATCTAAGCACTTAAGACTTCATTCCAAGTAGGAGGACTTTACTTATACTAATTTTGAGTTCCTCTCTGCAAGCAATGGAAACCTACAAAACTTTTAGGTGAAATTAAAATAAAGAAAAAAATAGTAAACTAACATTTGAAATATAAGATTTGCACTATGTTTAATTCTATTATCAAGAATTCACGTACAACAAGATTAATACCAAAGTTTGGGAGATGTTTTATCTGAAGTCTCTGTAATCTTTTCTTAAGTGCCTGACCTTATGACAGTGTAAGCACGTCATTCCGGGGTTAGTCTAGCTTCTAGACCTTCTTGTCCATTTCCTCATATAGTTAGCAGCTATATGTCCATATCTTCCACATGTTGTGCAATTTACCCAATTTTTTTAATCCCAAACATATGTATTACCGACTCTCCTTGGTTTATATGCATTTTCTTGTTCTTTTGGTTTCCATACTTGCTTTTTCTTTTTCCTGCATTCATGAGATGTGTGGACATGCATTTTGCAAGTAGGACAGTATTTTTCCATGTAGAATTCCTTCTTTGGTTGGTTCACCTTAGATCTACATTCATGTTCTTTGTGTCCATGCTTGTTACAGTTATAACAATTACCTATAAATGTAGAAGTAGATTTAGGAATACCTTTAGCTTTGCTCTTGTAAACATTTGATGTGTGGCCTGGTTTTCTACATTGATTACATGACTACTTATTTGCTCTGAATTTGTGTATACATTTCTTTTATCAGATTGGTTTGATGATTCTCCATGCTCGGTATACCCTAAACCGGTATTGTTGTTGAGTCTTCTTTGTCCATTCATAAATTCATCCATTCTTTTTGTACTTTCTTCAGCTTTCTTGATCATACCATTATGTTGTTGTTGAATCCTCACTTCATGCTTTAGTTTCTCATTTTATTCTCTTAGTTCACCAATAGATTCCAATTTCTCATTAAGTTCCATGTTCACTCGGTTGGCCTCATGACTCATAAGAACTATTTGATTGGTGATCTCATGGTGATGCTCAGTTAGTCTTTGTGTCTCAGTTTCTTTCTCTTGCAGCTTTTCATTGATCTTTCTCTTGTCATCAATAGCTAGTGGTCTTTCTTGTTCATCTTGTCTTGCATTATTCATAACATCAATCATTCTTACCATCTGTGTCTCTTGACCGATCTGCAGTAGCTTTACTTGTTCAGTCAGATGTTGATTGATTTCATTCAGACTTGTAATGCTTCCTTCAGATGTGTCAAATGTATTACCAGATGTAGATCATGATGAATCAAATAAATCAGGTATCTCTTCTTCATGATAGTCAGTTTCATTGTAGCGAGATGCCATGACTTTCCTTTTAGCCAATAACTCTTCCATTTTGTTTCTTGCCTCTTTTTATTTCTCAAAGAAAATCTATATATATCCAACTTCTAATTCACAATATTCTTGTTAAGCTTATACCTTTCCATTGTATGATCTTTTCTCACAAGTAATTTAAAATTTTCCAAATAAGAGATCTAGCTTTGGTACCAATTGTTGGAATAATGGAAGGGTGTGTACTGAGAGGGGAGGGTAAATCAGTACCTTTAAAACTTTTATCAATTTACCTTAGTAATTTTTTCTTGCATTACCGACCATATTGCTTTTCTACCTTATGCATGTAATATCATAACATAAATGTAAGTGCATGTAAACAATCATAGAAACATTCATGAAACTTAGTTACACATGACACAAGAATTGGTAACTTAGAAAACCCCAGTTAGAAGGTAAAAACTATGGTGGGGATGAAACCCACAAATCTTCACTATCTGCAAAATGGAAGGTGTTGGTTAAGGCTACAAGTTGTGATCACTTCTAATGATCTTACCCTGTTAGGAGTAACATGTTAGACTTGTTAAGTCTACTCTATTAAGATATTTCAACAACACAATGTATGTGTGCACTCGGTTAAGAGATTTACAATAAGACTGTTAAGTCCATCTTCTTGAAGGATTTCTTCTATTTGCTACAATTATTAGAGTAGACAAAAATACTTATGACCTGATAAATTTAAATCTTGAATTGTTGAATACATATCCTTTAAGTTCACAAAATTATGTATCACCTAATTATGATGAATAATACCTATGTTATTCTCGGTAGCCTTGAATCTAGTTCTTCATAACTGAATTCTTCATTTTGTGTCCTTCTGCATGAAACTCTCTATTTGATCAATAGATGTCTTCTCCGGCTACAATCATCATGTTCTTGATTGATTATACATCTATATATACAAAGGTTCTGACCTAATTAGGTTTCTCGCTTTACAAGAAAACCCTACGATCAAAGGTTTACAACTTGACCTTGATCTCCTAGTTTGTATGAATATAATTAGTTAAACTAATTAAATCCACATATTACGGTGTTCTTGATCCACAAAAATAGTTGTCTAGATAAGTATAAATCTATTTTAAAGACTAAAGTGCTTTAGCTAACGTGTAGTTTGAGATCCGCTTTTTCTCATGAATAAAATTGTCTCTCGGTAGACTAGTGCTCGGGTTACTCTATAGAATTTTCTCTCAGTTTACTCTTTGAACTGTGCTTTATATTTACTCTTTAAACTATCTATCGGTGATAGTGATATTTATGTTCACTGATTTTGATGATCACTGTGTTAAGACATTTTTGGTGACCTCTGCGCTTGACTGAGTGTTGTCACTCGGTGATCATGTAACCTACGGTCCAAAAACTATTTCCTTGTATACTAATGACAACTTATGATCCTTTAAGTATTATCAAACTCATATACCTGCTAACAACTCCCACTGCATGTGCAATATCTAGCCTAGTACATACCATAGCTTACATTAAGCTCCCTAAAACTGAAGAATATGTTATCTTAGACATTTTAGCATCCTCTTTTGGTGTCTTTGGACACATCTCCTTAGTCAATTTCAAATGACCAGGAAAAGGTGTACTGACATCTTTGGCATCCTTCATGGAGAATCTCTACAACACCTTTTCAACATAATCAACCTAAGATAGAGTTGCCACTTTCTTGCTCACTCCTTCCAGTGGTCACTATAAATCCTTTTGATAGAGATAGTCCTCCATCTACATTTTCCATAACTGAAATTTCTACCCATTAAACTTCTCAACCTTCAACTTACCCTTGTCTGTCATTACTCCCACTTGACCGTGAGACTCCCACTCAATTGTGAGACCTTCCTACAAAGGATAACTAAAAACAACCTTTCTCTGATACCACTTTTTAGGATTAACAAGACAGAAATAACAATTACATGCAGAAATATAACCAATATCAGAGAATAATAAACCAAAAATAGAAGAGAACACAAGACACAAAGATTTAACATGGTTCACCCAATCCCTGGACTACGTCCACCAACAGCCAGTCCCAATATTATTATTATCCAGTGATTACAATCTGATCGCAATACACAATCCCCTTATAGCTCAATTACGTCGTAAAACATACATCATGATACAAAACCCTAACCCTAAGACAATTTATACAATCTTTATGCCGCTTTAGGGTTAGAACATGTCGGCCTAGAAATTGGCCAAAAATAAGCCTCAAAAAAAATTTCCTTAGGGGCTCCGCCCCGAACCCCACGCATTGCAGAAAAGTAAAACACTTTCCTGGATAGTACTTTCTTGATCAGTCACCACAATAAAACACACAATGATTTAAAATATTATCTATTTGCAATAAAAATTACATGTTCTTTAATTAAACATCCAAAAAAAATCATGACTTCAACTAGAAGAACCTTATGAAATTTTTTTTTTTTTTTAAATTTTGTATCATAATAGAGCTCAAATATACAAACATAAAAATTCTAGAGTTAAAATGAAAAAATGGACTACTCCAGATGTTATAGATTGGTGACTAATAAATGCATAAATTTCATGAATATGAAAGAGTGTTGAGTTTATTTTACTAAGCAATGTCTATTTAGCTTTCATGAACTTTGAGCAAAACTTTAGTATATTTAAGTAGCAAGAAGGAAGTGGGTGAGAAGTGAGGATAGAAGGTGTGCATTGTGTAGTTATTGCAAAATGCGTGTGTGAACTATGAATCTATAATTCCCTTTCCAAATTTTTCAATAAAAAATATTATTTTGCAACTTAGACAACAATCTTCACTAACCTATATCCAAATAGAAGTAATTAATTATACTCAAACAACTCCAATAAAAAAGTGGATAACATGGGGGATCACCCCACAGTGCGGCGGTTTTTTCTAGCCCTATTGTAAAGGCGGTTTGTTGTTTGAATCCCACCAGTCGTTGTTGTCATTCTGATTGGTGGTGGGCCCTTGACGTGCACTGCCAGCCTAGTGGGATCGATCGACGGGAGGTATAAGGATGCTAAGACAAAGTTGTCGCAGTTCCAACATCTGGTTGGTAGTTAGAGGATCTTGACAGCTGGAGAGATAAGGTGTTGGCCAGGGAGATATAAGGAGAGGTTGTTACTGTTGGAGGAATTGACCTGCCAGCTTGGCGGGGGATGTGTATGTGAGCTCAATGGGAGGTATAAGGAGCTTAGATAGGGAGGCATAAGGAGAGGTGCTGCTAGATGATTGGGAGATATAAGGTGTGGAGAGATAAGTAGAGCCATCGGATTAGAGGTCACAGTACGAGAAAAAAATTGGTAAGGTGTTCACACCATAGTACTACTAATAATGTAACTTCGGGGATGAGGACCCCCATATGTTTCCTCACTGGTTCAAAGCTCCAGTCAAAAGTGATTATCGATAATAAAAAAAAAGTGGATAACACACTTGAACTTGCACAAAATAAATCAAACTCCAATAGAAACTTATATTGATTATAATTTTATTACTATACCACATAGACTATTGTCATAGTCATTACAATAACAACACAACTACAATTCTATAACAAATAGTGCTCAAATGAATAACTAAAATTCCCTAAAAAATCTTGAAAATTAAATTCACTCCCTAAGAGGGAATACCCTCAAGAACCAAAGTCTTTTCATTTAGGTTTGATTCTAGAAATCAAAGGCATTTCATCCACTAATTACTTTCTCTTGCGATTTTTTTACGATGGAATAAATTACAAACACAAAGTACTCTAGGAGAGAAAATAACATCCCCTCTCAAAATGTAAATTTTGAGCCTACGTTTATGTACTACAACTCAAAAGACACGACTTGTCATCTTAAACCTAAATTGGTATTGTACCATCCTAAAATTACATAGTAAAAATTACATCACTATGTAATTTTCATTTAGCCTAACCCTATTTTAGCTTGTATGGGCTCCTGTATTGATTTTCGGTACTCCAACCATGATTCCTCTTATCACTTTGATATCCTCGCACCATTTGGAACCTCTACACCTACTTTTGAGGTCTTTTGGTTGTACCAAGTCACCAAAACCAACTTGGTCCACCCTATTTTCCTCAAAATTTAAATCGAGGGTGGGCCTTAATGGTTAAGTGGGAAATCCAAATTCCCGTCATCCCTCTTCGAGTTTTGAGCTCCAAAAATCCTTAAGAGAGGTATATAATCAGCCTACCTCTCCACACTTGACGGTAACAAGAGAATGATATCATAATCATTCAAGCTCTTTGCTACAATTTTTCATCTCAAGCATTCTAAGGTGGATTTCAAGAATTCAAGGCATTTCCAAGTCAATATTCTCCATGGAAACAATATTCTCTCTAATTTAAGGCCAAGTAGATGAGACTACCATCAAGGAAGAAGATCAAGGCATAATCATCCATCCATAATAATTTAATTCTTCAATCCCATTCTCCTTTGTCTCCATCAAGCATTGTGGAAAAATACAACATTCATTATGCAAGGTATGTCTTTCATAATTTCCTTTTAGATTTTTGTGTGGAGTCAATATATTGCATCAAAACTTGTGATCACATTCAAAGAAGCATTACACAAGACAAGGAATAAGACACTTTATGTTTTAGATCTAGCTTCTACTTTACATCAACATACATTCCTTTCAATCATATTTTATTTTAATTTTAAGGTTGATTCCTCAATCGGGGTTTGACTATGGAAAACCCCTCTCTACATAATAATTTGCCTCTTTTTCATATGCAAGAACAGGTGGTGCTAGTTCCATGACTAGATTTCTACTTACGGGAGCTTACCTAGATTACGAAAAACAAAGGATCAACACTCGCTAAAAAATTCCCACCAATTATTTTTATTCCTATTTACTTGATTTATTTTTTATTTTAGGTAAGGATTATATGATGGTTAATTCATGAGTAATGATGCTCTCAAAAGCCTCTTTAAGTTTGATTTCAAAAAAATTCTTTCTTCCTTTACTTTTATTTGGTCAAAATGGGATAAGAAAGAGTATTCTTAACACTTTTCAATGTTTTTGATTGAGGTAACAGCAGGTTTTGAAGGGGGGACGAAACCTTTTACAAGAGAAAAGAAAGATAAAACATTACTAGCAGCAAGAAAACATTGACTGCTTCAAGAAGATGGCATAAACAAAAGGGGCACAGCCCAAGATATTATAGATATATCACCATCCACAAAAAATAAAAAAAGGCACAAAGACCACCAGCCCACAGAACAAAAGAAAACCTCCCAGCAACACAAATCAACCCAATAGGTTGAGGTACTCCTCAGAGTCCACCAGAAGGTCCTGAATCTTCTGAATCAAATCCTTCAAGCAAGTCTTTTGGCTAGGTATTTGTTTTCTTCTTGGTATTGTATATGGTTCTAGGACCTGGGCCAACAATCTTCTCTTCTTATTTAGCACCTTCATCATCCATATTTATAGCATTTTTATTAGTGTTGTTCCCTTCCAACAACACTAATAAAAATGCTATAAATATCGATGATGAAATCATATATTTATAGTTAAGGTTAGAAATCGTAGCTTACATGCCAGAAATGTTAAGGGATAAGAGCTTCATGAGCATTTAATCAAAATCTTGATTTCTCTTGGATGGGGGTATCTTTTCATCAATAATACTAGTAATTTTATCCTCTAGCGATATAGAACTCTCAGCTACCTCAGTAAAAAAATCCTTACTAGTATTGTACATAGTGGCATCATTTCTCATTTTGTCAACAGCTTCTTCTAGTGCCTCGTGCCTAGCACCAAGGGCTCTATACTTGATCTGCAGGTCCTAGGTTTCACGAAAATCCCACTTATTAAGATTGAAATAAAAAATTGCCTTACTTCTGGCAACACTCAGAACACTCATATTAGTGACCCTTTTCATATTGAAGTCCTGCTCCATGATATTTGTATCATCAGCATTGTTCTGGTCCTTCTTACCCTTACCCTTCTCAGTGATTTCTTCCATCGAAGGATTCTCAGGGGGATTAGGGTGGCCTTCAGCCTCCCGGTTGACAATAGAATGAGGAGAGTTCACATTGGTAGTACCCTTATCCTCCTTAGCATATATATTTGTATCCATAACATCAGTTTCCCCATTGAGCACATCATTTCCTTTGTCCATTTTTGTATCTAGGTCCTCATTTTTAGCTTTATTTTCATTATCTTTACCAGAATCCATATGGGTTTTATTCTCCTCCATGTAAACCTGAATAAGAGCATTAATCAGATTAGTAACTTCTTTAGGGATCTCCTGTTGGGATTCATTCACAGTATCTCTTGAAACCTCATTATCTGTAGTCAACACTTCATCATTCTCATTGATAAGGGGGATGTCCTTCTTAGGCTTGTCCTTATCATTCCGCTCACCTTTATCCAATTCTTCACTGTCAGAGGAGTCTTCATCATCTTCTGAATTCATTCCATCCACTTCATCAATGATCGACAGGGTAGCCTCTTTTTTCTCTGGTTTCATTTTTCTAGTTTTCTTACTGGGTGAAGGACTCACCTTCTTACCAGTATTGGTTTCCACGGCCTTTCTCTTCTGTGTGCCCACTTTATTTGGCAAAGAATTTGGGACCTGGTCTCTTGCATACTCTATAATAAGCAAAATCAAACCCTCGTGAATCACATGAGAGCTGGACTTGACTCTGTTATCCATAATGCTCTAGTTAAGGGAACTGAGCAAAAAGTAGTGGAGGGAAACCCTAGTTTTGTGGAAAAAATAGTTTACAAGAATGAAATGGAAATTGTAGACTCTGGAAAATCTGCCATCTAATGTAAAATATTTCATTATAACCCTTAATACTTGAGCCCAAATAAGCTTGATGATATTGATATTAATATAATCAACTTTCCCTTTAACTAACATAGCTTTCTCTTCTACTATTTTAGGGAAATCCTTATAGACCTTATTTCCAACTTTCTTGTCTTTGAAGAAGTTAATTCCCTCTAACGGAAGACTAGTGATCTCAGCAAGAAGATCTAGGGTGAGAGGGAAGGACTTACCTACCAAATGCATAACACCATTCTCCCAGCTAGAGGCGAAATCCCTCGTAATGTCTTTGTTGTGTCCATGCAGCCGCTTGAGATACTGGTCGACTCTTCCCTTCTTGAGCTTCTTCCAGACCTTATTTTCCTAAATCCATTTACACTTAGAGGGTTCCTCTCTCTTAAGGTCACCTCCCATCGCGTCTTCTTCCTTTTCACTGCTATTATTTAGAGTGTTGAAGTTTGGCTTCTTCCCAAACTTATTAAACACCAAGTTTTCAAGAATAAGTACGCAATGCTCGGTGTAAATGTTATTCAGATCCAAGACCATCTTGAGAACCCACAAAGTGTGCATGATATGATATGCAATTATGATTTAATGTGCTCCACTTTCCTTTGTATATCAAAAGTACACAAAATATTTTCCATATCATTCAATGTCATCATTATTTTGAATGGTTCCCTCCTTTTGGTTGATCTTGTCATAGTAAATAAGATTATTGATATCATCATTAATATTACTCATTCTCACCCACTTGATATTGATGTCATTCTTAACCCCCAGATTAGCTAGCCCATTCGCAACCTTTTTAGATTCACGATAATCATGGGTAATATGGAACCTTTCAAATCTAAGAACAATATTTTTAATTTTTTAATAATATGCTCAATTGACCATGAAGGTTTGCGTAGACCTTTAATGTTATTAATGATGCTTAGGGAATCTCCCTCCAGCCACAATTTTCACACTCCAACTCATTAGTGAGCATGATGGTATTGAGAGCTTCCATAGCTTCAGATTTGTGGTTTGATTGAATACCCAAGGGAAAGGCCACAACACCAATACAATTACCCCTTCAACCTCTGATAATGCCTCCACCTCCATCCATTCCTGGATTTCCCTTAGCATCCCCATCAAATTTAGCTTTTATCTATCTATGGGGAGGGGAGGACCACAGGGATTCATCTCTAGGATGAGGGACTCTGGTAGTGGTGGAGCTAAACTGCCAGTTTCTAATGTTCTCTAGAACCTCCTTAGAAGAAGTCAAATCTGGATTGTTATTAACCATAATGTTAAAGTTCTTTTCCATCCCTCTACAAATGTAACTACCAACCACTTCAGCTTTAGAGTATTTTTCTGAAATACTCTATTGTTTCTTTCCTTCCAGATAAGCCAACAGAAGTGAGGGAGAAGAATATTCTAGAATTCCTTTGTCATCTTGTCTAAGGAAGGATGACACCATTGGGTGACAAAATCATGCCATAAGAGAGGCAGTAACAGATATGCTATTAACCTAATATTCAATTAATATAGCTATGGATTCATCCGATGATAACAATTAATGAATGGAAAGTATTTTGGACCTGTAAAATAATATCCTAGTGTGGCAGAGAGCCATGCAAAGTAGGAGGCATGATTTAAACTATAGGCCATTTAATATATTATTAGTCATAACCAGATGTTTTCACGGCTTTCCCATGCCATGACAATCATATTTATGGATGGATTTATTAGAAATGACTCTTCCTAGTTATTTATTTTGTATCTGTAAATCCTTGATGGATAAATATATACAAGTAATTCTTTGTACAGTATCATGTATCTCCCTAAACAATTATTTTATGATCCATTGCAGTTATAGGGCCATGTGATTAAATCGTTAAAGAAACATGAAATTACAACTGCTTTGGCTACCAAAGAGCTAGTCTAGTTTTTGGTACGTACTATATTTTGTGTTGAATGTTGTAAGAATTTTTCAGTTTATGTAATACTAAGCAAGAAACTTGTTTACTTCTTGGTGTAAATTTATTAAGTGGTTGTGTATGCTTCATGATGATTTGTTTCTTTGTAAGATTTATATTCCTTATCCTTATAGTTCCCACTTGCACAGGCATCTGCACTATTGGCTTTTCCTGTGTTGGGCATGTTCATGGTGTACTCCTCCTTTTTCAGGTAAACGAAAAAAGTGATTCTATTTGGCATCAGGATTAAAGAGGGCAAGAGACGAAGAAGTTTCCTCCAGTTATGTATTGTCCTGTTAACCTTTAATTCTCTATTTTTTGAAGGGTTTTGATTAATAAATTTGTGCACCATCTCGAAGCCAGTCTTTTTGATACATGATCTTACCTGTTGCAAGGTTGGGATATTAAATGTTTTATGTATATCTCTTCTTGTAATCTCTGCAATTGCAGAAGTTTGTAGACTATTTAGGTTTAGTTGTTAAGCATTCCTCCCATGATGATCACTTGTTCTACATAAAGTGTTTGTAGATGATATGGAGAATCAGCAGTACCAGAAAGAACTTCAAGCCATGCTAGAACAACACCTAAAAACATTTAACCCCAACAATCTAGAAAATTATGCCCCATAACTAAGACTAATTCAGGGGTCTATTTATTGAAAATTCACATTGAAAAATGAAGTAATAGAAAGAATCACACACCATGTTATTCGTTATGAAATACCATGTCATTTTTAGTTAGAAATTAGAAACCTAATAAGAAAACAAAAACCACTTTTAATGTTCTAAATTCTCTATTTTGCATCACGTAATCACCAATATGGTTACATCCTTGAATAATTAGAAATAAGAAGACACCTTGAACTGTTAATAATTATTTTGTTTCATGTGGAAAATTTATTATCTCTAGGCTGATGTTCCTTTGACCTGTAAGGAATCAGATACCCAGGAAAACAAAGAGTTGGTTGTAATTTGAATTATATTGTTACATACATTCATGTATGCTCTCCAAGATATGGACCACTTCATTTTTTTAACTTGGATTTCTTTCTCTATGAAGGCATCCTTTAAGTATTATAGATCCTTTTGAATGCAAGAATGATATTTTATTTAGATGATTATTATTTATCTTTTTAATCTTGTGTGTTTAATTCTTGGTTTTTTTTCAGTCATTATACACTAGTTTCATTAGATCATTGTTTTTCTACAAAGGGAAAAAAATAAAACACAAATCTTCTATAGAGATACCACAAATCTATAATTAGTTGCAGGCATGTCCTATAGAGGGTTAAGAAGCTTACAGTTGTAGGCATGTGTTGTGGAGGGTTAAACAACATACACAAGGCCAACTCTAAGGCCAAGAGAGCTAATAAAATTAATTTTAACCTTGTTACCTTTGTGGTTTATAACTTAATTGTTTAATTACAAAAGCTCTTAGAAGTTCTTGATATTGCCTTTGTATAGAAAAAGCATACGGTCATGTTCCTTTCTTCTTGGCTGATTTGGTATCTAGGTGTAATGACCAAAAATATTTTTGAGTTCTCCTGATTGGATTTCCTTTTTTTCATCTTCCTCCTTTTCAAGCATAGTGACCCTTGAGACCCTAAGTTGGTCAAAGGATGTGGACTTCCCAATAAGGGTATAAATGATGTAAACTAAGTATAAATTTCATAATTTACATGTATACGAGGTCTTAGGAATAATTTGAGTCATTTGGTCTCAATATGTAAAAAGTTGACAAAAAGTTGTTAGAAAACTTTTGCAACTTTGCATAAAAGTTGTCAAATTGAGTCTTAACCAATCAACCATTTGGGGAGTTGATCAAAGTAGTTGTAATGAGATAAAGGATGCATAAAGGTCCTCTTTGGGTCAAGGTTTGAGAGATATATGTGAGTATAAGGACAAAAGATCAATATAATGAAGTTTATGAACGTGCATTTTTTTGTAAATTTGTTAATCGGAAGTTTATATTTCATTGAAATGGATTGAACTCATTCCAAGAACAATTGGAGACTAAAATACAGTGATTTTACTTCCATTTGAACTTTTTTTGAATCTTATTCATTGAATATGGAGGGTGAATGATCAATTTCTTTCAAAACTATCTTAATACCCTCAAATACAAGGGTTTGATAATAAAATGGTCGATAGATCTCATTTGAACTACTGAAAAATTATGCAATCCTAGAATTTAATAGAATTTTGAAGGAAATTTGAATTGGTATAGGCCTTAGACTAGGTGGTTGTGTCTGTGGTGAATAAGAGGAGGCCCTAATGTGGCTATCATGATATTTTCTTATTTCCTGTGACAGTAAGTTACATTGTTTTCATGTTTTGTGAGTTATAGATGAAAATGTAGGATCCAAAGGTTGTTAGAGGTTGATAAAGGTTGAAAGAGTCCTAACACTCTTCTACAATAATTTGGTATGAGTTCCCTAATGTTTATAATCTCTTATTTTGTTGAAGCACTGTCCAACTATCATAAAACAGTGACAGTCCCAAACTAGAAAATTTTCCTTTTATTATAGTTACCTTTTATCTTGGAATCCATGGTTGTTTTTTATTTTGTGAGTAGGGAGGTGTTGTCAAGGATCCGTAAAATCCCAGCACTTATGTTTCTTTTTTACTTTTGAAAATCCATTTAGAAAATGACTGTCACCATAGTGATCTGCACTTAGAGGATGATTACTTGAGTTTGGCATCCCTTGTAAAGGTTAGTTCTTGATTCCTTTATAGGCCTAGTGCATGGAGAAAAAAATTGAATGAAGTTCTCATTCTAAGGTGTCATTAAGAAGGGGGTTTTGTTTAGTCTCAATAGCAAATCTTGCCTGCATCTGTTGGCGCCATCACAGCTTCTCAATCTTTTCTTGTGGTGTCATACAAGGAGGCCTTGAAGGAATCACAACTGACTTACTTATAAGATGTGGTTGATTTGAAACATCTACTGGAGTTTGGTTATCAACAAATAGTGGTTTACCTTGCTCTTATTGAGGTCTAAGATTTGATAAATAAGGCATTGCAGGCACATGATGCAAAGGATATCCATAATGTGAATGAATGTATGGAGATTGAGGATAGACATGTCTTAAAGAAGCAGTTTCAGCCAAATTCTTCTGAGATGCATGCATTGGGGAAGGGAATATTTGAACAATTGATGATGTTGAAGTCTGTCATTTTGGGAAAATGGAGTGTTGCACTTGAAATCCTTATGAATAGGTAATAACATGTGGCATATTTTGCGTAGTCTTTTTATCAGAGAGATGCTTCTTATGTTTCTTTAAATTATTTCATATGATACAAAATATGATCAAAATTCCCCCATAATTTAGAAATCATAGAGATAGAAGGATGTGAGTTCTTGAATGAAAAAGAGTGGTAGGGAATTTTCTATTTTGAAAAATATGCACACTTACATTATTTCAAAATCTTGATCTAAATGATACAGGATAATTTGACACTTAGGTTGATTTGTCATGCAGTGTCATTACTTTGTGCTATAGTTTTTCTTCACCACAAGGGCCATTCCTAGAACACATGGTCATGTTGTACATCTTCAACAGTGCCATCCTTACACTGAGTAGTAGTTTTCTTGTGCTTCTAGAAATGAACAAGATAAGAAGAACTGAACTGTTGGGATGCAAGACATTGCATTTCTTTTGCATGTCATGATGCCCTTTTCCCTTCTGTACCTACACATTGCAACATGGTTACTTAAAATATATTGGGTCTCCTTTTTTGTACATATTTTTTGCATAATACAATCTTGTAATTTATAGTTCTAGCATGATATATCACAATTCTTAAATTTTGTCTTGCATAGAGTACTCTGATTTGATATTTGCTTGCTATCAACATATTATTTTCTCCTGTTCATAAACCATTTGAATCTGTTTGAACTTTGAGTATGTTGTAGCTTAGCTCCACATCACCAATGTTTTTGCAGGAAGATATTTTAAGATATTTTATAAACAAGTTATGGAGGAAATATGTTATGGGGGGGGAATATTGATGAAATTTTGAGGTGAATGTATGATATTTTTGGAGGAAAGTAAATAGAGAGGGAAACAAGGAGTTTAGGCAAGGCATGTGGACTCTTTGAACATATATTTAGAATACCTATAGTGGTAGTGAACCTCATCTAGTAATGAATGATTTGCATTTTATTGAAGATGCATGAAGGTTTAAATGTAATCCTGGTTTCTAAAATGATCGTGAATGTGATTTCTGCCTCTAGAGGACAGTGGATATGTCTGTGTGGAGCCCTGTTTTATACTCCTTTCAAATGGCTATATGCACTCTAGAATCAGATTTCTCCATGACTGCTGACTTATATTGGCTTTTGTACTCATTAATTAGTATGTTTATATAGTTGGCAGTTGTGTTCATCATTTAATAAGTTTGTTTTTGATACTGACTAATATAGTCATTAGTCAATATTAAGATTATATATGTTCTTTTCTTAGCATATGGCAGACAGTATCTGATCTTTACCTGGCTTCACCAAGTATTCAATTCCTTGCAAGTTGCAAAATTTTTATCAATTTATATTTTCTTTGTATTAAAAACACGGGTGTGATTTAAGTTTCTATCTTGAAGATTTGATACATTGAACCTGCGGAGAATTTTAATATTCTTCAACTAGTTTTTATGCTTGTAGATTCTAGCTACAGTAGAAATCAATATGGAATGTTTCTCTCTGGATTTGTTTGCAATGATGTGATTGTAAATGGCATCAGTACACATATGATTTCTATTGTATCAATACTATTATAGATCTTGTTGATGGTGTACTTGATGAAGACCTCGGTTTAAATCACAGTAAAAAATTTCTAACTCAACAAAGATTTGCATGTCACTGATATTGCCTGGCTCAACATTTTTAAACCATGTTTTGTTTTCATAAGGTCCACAAAAACTATCTCATATAGCATTAGTAAAACTTCATATGCTCATTTTTTAATTCTAAAATCTTCTCACGTTGTGTACTTTTTTCTTTTCTAATGAGAAAACAACTGTCAATTGAATATCTATTTGAGTGTACAAATGCCATTTACGAAATTTGTTGACTGTAACATACTACTATTTACATTTCTGATGCTATGATTTTACAGTGAACAATTTAAAATGTGTTCATTAGCTGGTATCTTGTTTTATTTTTTATTTGCTTTTGAGTAACAACTATATATCCCTTGAACTTCAATTTTGTGATAATAGCCATCTTTTGTGGTATTAGATTCCATTTACAGGAATGGTTAAATACTAAGTCGGAGGGGGTAATTGTTACTTATTTGGAAGCCCATTTATGCTTTGCAGTGCTTACTTGTGAAAGGTTGGAAAGAAGGAGCAAGCTGGAGTTTCCCTAGGGGTAAGAAAGTGAAGGATGAAGAAGATAACACGTGTGCTATTAGAGAAGTATACTCTACGAGCTTTAACTCATTATGTTTTAAATTGACAATGTCTATAACTTCCTTCTTAAACTCTGTGTATGTTCTCTCCATGAGAAAGTAAGCTTCCTGATAGATATTGTGTACCTACTACCTACTGGATATTACATCTTTAATTAGTATGTTTCTCACCCTTTTCTAGTTCCTTCATTGAAGCTTCAATTTATGTTTCCTTTTAAAGGTAAAACCCTCTCATTAGCTAACTTTTTTTTTAGGTACATTCTATTTGCAAAGGATCTTATATTTTTTTTGAGGTGCATTCTGTTTAACAAAGGATCTAACTCTCAGATGCTAGAATTCTTGGACTAATCTTAGAAGATGTTGTGGATTTTCAGCTTATCCTTATTGAGATTTTCCTTCACCCATCTATTGCATGCATCCCTAATTCTCCTTGCTGGAATTCAAACTAGCTAGGTAGCTTACAGTTCAGCTAATTTAAAGGGACTATTTCACAATTAAGGTTTGCTGATGCTGGAATATAACTTGGTTTTCTTTTCTTAATTCTTGATTGGGAAATTATCTTGCTTCATCCTTTAAACAAAGTTTGCTTGACAATGTTGTAAGTGACATCATTTCCCCAGAAGATCCAACTGCATTGACACCAAATTAATTCAAGAATTATCTAATACTTCTCCAATTTATTGAGCGACAATTTTATGTTGGGGTTTTCTTTTTATTTGGTTACAGTATTATTTTTGGTTTTTCTTGTTCATTGAAGCCTCAATTTCTGAAATAAACTCTCTCATATGTTTTAGTCTTTCAAGGTACAATATATTTGACATGAATCATGGAAACATTGCATCTTTATTTGCAGTCATATTTTCCTTCGTCCATCTTGTGCATGTGTTATTTTATTCTCTTCCTCTAGCCTCATAGTCAAACTTTCAATTCTAAATAAGTGGGTAACTTATGATTCAGCGAATCAAGAGGGTCCTGTAGCTTGTTGATGTTGGGATCTAACATGATGTTGTGAATAATCTTACTCCATCCTCTTCAACTTTGTTGGTCAATGTTGGCAGTCGTCCAGCAGAAAATCCATCCATTGTTCGCTACTTAGTGTAAACACCAAATTCTTTCCCTGGATGTATGATCTTCTTAATTTATACTCACTGAGAGTTTCTCTCAAATTATTTTTTGGGTGGAAATAGGATGATTATGATATCCTTCAATGGAATGCTGACATTATAGGGGAGTCAAGTTGTGACTCACTAAGTAGACTTTGATCTGTAGGCTTACATTACAGGGGAATCGAATTCACCCCAACTCTCACAGCAAGAATTGAATCATGGTGGGATCTTTGGGAGTGTAGATTTCTCATCAACTGTACTCCAACCATGGGCTTGTACTTTAATAAAAACTTCAGGGCACAATACATGATTAAAGTTAGTACTTTTTTTATTGCCTTTACACTCATTCCTAATGTCCTTTAGTTCATCAATAGTCTCAACTGGGATGACTTAACATTATAATTGTAACCACCTGAATTTGGTTTGTCGCAACTATGGACCCTATTTGTCCTAAGTGTGATCATACGCTCGATTTATGTCCAAACGACCCTGTTACTGCTTGGCATAATTCTTTAAATCAATTTAATATCCTAGGTGATTTTTATCACTGATTTATATTAACTATTATAGCCATACAATTCAAATCAATTTTGA
>MU224623.1:1652971-1678157 GCA_018584345.1 Thuja plicata
GGACTTTCTTAAAGTCCATATTCTCTTACATCCTCCCTTCCCTCTTTAAGACCTTCATTAATGCCTTCATTAATATGAAGACCTTAAGCCCATGTCTCTCCCATGCCTTATTAATGCCTTGGGCATTTAAGGCTCTTACATATTCATTTATGAGCCTCCATGTTCATAAATGAACCTTGTCCCCCCTCTCTCTCCCATTCTTCTATAAATAGAAGCCTGTTTTGAGAGAAAATAAGCCTTCACTTGAGATAAAAAACACATTGTTATGCTGTTGAAATAATCTTAGAACTACATTTCATCTCACATTCCATGCTTTTGCATTGTTTAAGTTTCATTCTTTAGAGTTAAAATACATGTTTTACCTTCTTTTTAGTTTGTTTTCATCTTAAATCCTTCATGCTAGAATAGTATTGGTCACTGATTTATAGCATATTCTGAGGGCTAAATATGTTATTCATTACACTCTTTCTAGTTAGAAGGCAATAGGCCGATATTAGTGATTTTGAACGTTTTGACTAACCTTTCAAGCTAATGCAATGACCTATTGAGTGTTTGTGTTGATTCTGACAGGTACCCATTTACACACACACAATAATGTCAAGTGTTGTTATCAATCCATGTAATTTGACATCATAGAAGGAAAATCTAAGTTTAGAAGAGGATGCTCATCACTTTAGAATTGTAGTTAATGAGTCGTAACTTAATGTTTTTTGAAATGTTGGATTAATCATATGACAGCATCAATGACGACCATATTAACTGATCACAGTACTAGTTACAATAATGCTACTGAACAACATACTGATCAAGAATGACACGAATCACAATAATGACAGAATGCTACCGATCAGTGATAGAAGATTACTAGTCGCAGAAGGATAATTTTTTCAGAAGACAATATGATGCAAAGCACAGTGGTTCAACACATTTTCCCTTTTCACTAATGACTGATTCTTCAACTTTATTGTGAGAAACAACTTCTCACATCAAACAACTTCCTTCAATGTAACCAACTGATTCCATTATCTTGGATCAACTTCTAGATTCCCTAACTTATCCTCTAACCCTCACATTCACTTAATGTTTCCTTATAGACCTCCCAATGGTCATAACCTCTCCCAAATATCCTTTCCAACCACTGGACTCCACATACAAACATCCCCCAACCTTTGATCACTTCATCTTCATAATTAAAACCAAAACTCATAACCCACTGTCCAACTTTGACAGTACCGCACTCTGTATCTCATAACATTTTAACCTGGATACTTTAGGCCAATCGCTCTGGTGGGACTCTTTATAACTTGGTTATCTACAACATATCAAAAATTTAGAAGGATCCAATGATTCAATGATGGGATATTCCCCCCGCATCAGGATTAAATTTTCTGAGACAGTCAATTCCACACCTCCTTTAGGACAATCACTCCCATTGCTTCAAACACGTGCCAACTCTTGCATGGACTTCTAAAAACACAAAGACATGAAACATACATACATTCCTCCACATTATACCAATAATTAGGCCTTATTCCACATTAGATGAGAAAATTTATACATTTTAACAACTTTATGTTTACCCCAGTAAGGGTTTAAACCCGATTCCACCAAAATCTTGATATCTCAATCAAAATTTAATGAAATTGCATGAAATAAAAACCAGAATTCAGAGAATTTGAAACCCCATAAAATACAAGTGATGAAAAATGAATTGGATATAATTTCCACCATGAAATAATACTAGAATTAGACTGTTATACAAAGCCAAATTATAAAAATATGCAGCAATCTTTCTTTTATTAATCTTCAACTTGTTACATTGACATGGCTGCCCTTTTTGGACATTCTCTAGCATATTTAAACTTATTTCCACTATACCAACTGATCCAAACCTCTCCAACTACCTATGGAACCACCTATTGGTTGGTTATGTCTTTAAACAAGGTTATTACATAGGTTAACATTTTGACAACTTTTTGACTTCTTGTACTATGAACTAACCATCCCTTAATACATTAATATGGTCAATTTAAGACCTTATGAACATAATTGATAACTTAGACCATTAAACTATCTCATGAACCATTAAAATTATCCTTATAGGCTACACTAGCCATATTGGCAATATGCAATTACATTGTCATATTTTGATTCAAAATGGGCTCAAATGGCTCTATTGGCCATGATTACAACATTGAATGACCTTATATGTCTTATTAGACTTCAACTCTTCATTTTTCTTCAATTATTCTTGGATCTCCATCGGGATCATGGAGTGACCCCTGTAGCCATGGTGCTCCTGCACCACAATAATTATGACAACAATCTTAATTGATACAACATTACTAATGGCATGTAACAAATAATATTCCCAAACAATGGCCTCAATAATACAACTATGTTAGCAAAAAAAGCAGTGACAACAATATCCATTAATAGGCAGAAATGACAGCAAGTTAACAACAACACTAACCTCTGTGGTGAAATAATAAGGAGAAGTCAAAGGATAGCACAATCATTTGATAGTTTTTTCTAGCCATGACTATGCTCATGAATCATAAGTAATGACAGGATAGTCCACTTTTATCAAAGGCAACAATCATAATCAATAATCACAATAAAAACAGTCATGTTCCATATTCACAAGGTTTTTGAGCCCAATAATACAAAATGTCTTCAAAACTGTAGATAATTGCATTCATAGTTGAAATAACAACCACAATAATTATCGTTGTCCCTTGGTGACAGGCCTAACAACTATTCAGTAATGGCAGATGGAAATCTTGACAGCTACTTACAATGTTCAATGTCTATAAAATGTTTATACAAGTGTCAAAGAAAAGTGATGAAGAATTGCAAGTTTGATGCTTATATTGAAAAATGAGATTTTATCATGATATTACCAACAATATTACAATTCAACTATGCAAATGTTGGTCAAAGTTGAGGTCAACGATATTTTAAAAAACTCATGATATTTTCAAAAAAAATTTAGGCAACTTGCTAACAAAATATATATCAAGATATCTAGCAGTATTATAAATATATGTACTTCTATGGTTTGGGTAAGTTACAGAGAAAACAAAACAAGATGTATTATAGAGGTGTTGCAATAGCCTGGCAATGTTTATGGTGGGTTGCAATTGAGCATTGGTATGTGATCTTGCTGATTTCAGTTGACACAAGAAGGTGTTTTAACACCCTGAGGATTTCTTCATACTATATCTTGTGTTAATGTTGTTGTTGGATCTTGTTGTGTTGTTTAATTTCTAAGTTGTTTATATCTTGTGTCAACGTTGCTGTTGGATCTTGTTGTGTTGTTTAATTTCAAATGTTATGGATAGGTTTAAGATTTTTCATTTCTTATCCTTTTAAGACTAACACTATTTTTTGTATTGCAGCTGCAGGAAAGGTGACAAAGTTTTGTAGAATATTGAATCCTCGGCTTGTAATCCAGAACATACTTCCTTGTGTGAAGGTAATTTGATTTGTACAAGCTATACTTTCATCAAAATTCTTTATGCTTGTTTTAAAAATTGTTATACTTTCACTTCTATTGTTTAGTTGTTCATTAAGTTAGATTTGTCTTGACAAGACTTGTCAACAGATTCTTCATAGCATGTCCATTCTGCCTTGGCTTCTGTTATCATGGGTATGGCTCCTATTTTGGGGAAGGTAAGATTGTTATTGAATTTTTCTTTTTCATGAAAAATATAAATATCCATGCAGCTACTAGAACTTGGGATGTACTCTATAGATATGAGAAAAATTAAAACTAACAATCGCACCTTTGTAGGCAATGGGAACGTCATAGAGTTATGGAAAGGTCATTTAAGTATTTGTCCCTTGGTTTTTTACTCCTTCTCAACCTCTCTAGATCTCCTTATCTTTGTATCAATATATCTCACCATCTATATATATCTTTATAACTCTTCCTCACTATCTCTCCCTCTCTATGTCTCCCTTTGTATCTCCCTAGATCTCTTTCTATCTTTACCTCTTGATCTATATCTAACTCTGTATATGTTTTTCCCCATCCTCCCACTTTATATTCATCTATATCTCTATCCAACCATCTCTCTCCATCACCCCTTCCTATACCTTTTCATATTTACATCTCTATATTTCTTCTCCCATCTCTCCCTCTATTTGTATCTCTATCTTGTCATCTCTCCATCACTCCCTATGCCTATATATCTCCCCCTTTCTACCTCTCTCTATTACTTTCTACTTATATCTTTATCTTTATATTTCTCCCTCTCTCATTCTCTATTTTTTATATATTTACATCTTCCATTTGCACTCTCCCCCCCTCTCTCTCCTCTACATGTTCCTCTTCTGCTCAATCTCCATCTCCATACCTCTCTCTATATCCTTACACTATATCTTTCTCTTTCTTATGCACCCCTCCCTCTTTCTATCCCTATCTCTCCCTCCTCAAACACACACACCCTATCTCTCACCCTTACACACACACACACACACACACATTGTCACTCCATCTAGACACATCTCCCTCTCTCTATCCATCCATCTCTCCATGACCCCTTTCTTATACCTTTAAGTCTACATATATTGGACATCGCAAAGCCCGCTCAAGGCTTATAGGATATAGAGACATTCAGTGATATATTCTCAGCCATCAACATTGTTTGTCAAACAATGCATTGCCTACGTTGTCCGCCCATTTTTCATCTCTTTTTTTCAAAAAGAAAAATCAGCATAGCATCAAACTTGGCTTTGGTTGACATAAGATGATAATAACATATGTCCTTTCAAAGAAATTAAATCTACTTTGAATGAATGTCTTTATATTTCACATTTTTCACTTGTGGACATCCTTTTTATTTTAAAGGTGGATATTGGATAGCTCATTTTTAATGATTTATTAATCTGGAAAATATATTTATAAATTCACTCTAAATATCTCCCTAAACCGCATATTTGAGTAGAGATGGAGAAAAGGCGGAAGTAGCAGAAAATTCTTTGTGCACCAGAACTTGGTTAGACTTACCCCTGATAGTATCATCAGGATAGGCTACGCCGATGGGACAGTTTTTTCCAATGTACGCAAGATGGAAGTATCAGTTAGATTTTTCAAATCCATTGTGTAACCAATTTGAGGAGAGCTTACAAACCTTGGATTTCCAATTGTGTAGGTTTGGATACAGTTGGATGTAATTGGTTGTAGTTGGATATAGTGGGTTTTGTTTTAAGTTTTTTCCTACTTCTGTATTGAATTCGAGCATTTTTTCCATTTTGGAATCTACAAAGCAATGTGAAACTATAGGATTTACCTTGTGTAACTAAAGAAATCCTTCCTGTTGATTACTTTGTGTGTTCACTTTCTATTTCCAATTCTTTTTTTGTTCATGTAGAACAAATGGAGCCTCTATATAGTTTTTACTCTTTTGTTAGTTTTCTTGTAGGGATGCAGGTATATAAAATTCTCTTGCCCTAGACGATAGTCTGACTGTGCCAAGAAAGATGACTGTCAGACCAGTCAAGAAGAGTTGTTCGATGAGTGAACAGATGGAGAGGAGCCCTTGACTCCTGCAAGGAAGTTAGGAGAGGGACAAGTGGCTAGTGGATGAACTTACTGGTGTGAGTTCATGGGAGAAGAGAGCATTTGAATTGGTTGGGAAACTCTAGGAGAGTAGGAGGATAGTAAGGGGAACCTCCTGAGGTAATAGGATTCTAGTATAGAAGAATCCCTAATAAGTCTAAAAATAGACTTAGTAAGGAACTAAGAATAGTTCATAGAGGAGTGACCCTATCAGTTGTCATAGAGGTACAAAAGTTGGGAAGGTGCTCCAAAAAGGGATTTAATCATGTAATAAGGTCTAACAGACCATTTTGAAGTAGTTTGAGTCTATTTTAGGTCCTAAAGGACATTTTTTTATGTTCAAGGGTCAAATATGTAAGTTTTTGAACAAATTGTCAAAGTTGTCAAAATATGGTAAAAGTTATCATAATGCCAAAATTGCAAAAATATAAAAAGGTGTCTGATGGTCATGGAAGTTCAAAGAGAGGTTATAGGCATTTGGGAAGTTGAAGAACTCTTTAAATACCTTTATTCATCGACCATTGGTTGGGTTGTATGGATATTTGTGTAGAAAAGCAATAAAATCAGTTTTATTTATGTACTTTCATAATAGCAAGATACCCTTGATAAAATGAAAATATTTCTACCAAAATAGTCCAAACTTATAGGTCATTTGGATTATTTTGTGTTACATTTACTTGTTAGTGTTACTTTTGGTATGTTGCTATCAACCATTAATCCAGTTCTTATATATATCCTTTCCCGGTTCATATATGCATCACAACGATCATGATGATAACTTGTTGCAATGAATACATCAATATATGAATATATTCATTTCCCATTGATACACTCGCCATCACCAATATTCATGTACCAGGCGACCCAAGGTGGACTCCATCATTTGAATCTTCTTAACCTGGTTCTAATACCATGTGAAAGTAATTAAATTTATAGCTGACTTATGTAATAGTTGATAATTTTCTTCTTTCTTGATTACAGGATAACTTCAGAATTTATCTTTAACAAATTTGAATATCAATAATGATATAGTATGATGTTGAATGTAGCCGCCAATGTTCAATGCTTGAGACATGGAAATAGAAGATGAAGAATTGATGGTGAGCGACGAAGAATTGATTTGCCTTAAAGATACACAACATTCCAGCAACGAATAAGTACCTGGAACCTTCTATATCTTTAAGGGAATATATCATTTTCCTTGCCTTCTTAAGCTTCCATGCCCAATTAGTGATAAGATAATCAAATGGGGACTCCACAGATGTGTCTAGAGCCTTTCTCCCACTCATAATCTCCAAAGAACAACCCCAAAACTAGACACATTGCTTCTTTTTGTGAGCTGGGAATACAATCGGGTGCAACATTTGAGCTCTACAATCCAACGAATTAATTTATGCTATAAAAAGGAAAGAATACTTCAAGGAGGCAAACATACATCCATTCAATTCATGTGAAACCATAAAAGAATAAGGCATTGAATGATAGAGGAGACGGGAGGGTGTGAGAAACTGCACAGATAGCAGTATCAAGTGGGACTGCATAATCATTATCTGCACCATATACACCACCATGTTTTAAGTTTATAATTATGCATATCAAATACATTGTCTTCATTCTGTAACTTGAATTACACCATATAATTTTAGTAGAAATACCACAATAGTAAGTCCTCTAAACACATCCAAAGTAGCCACTCGATTGGTCTTTATATTATAAAACAAAGTATGAAAATAATAAACAAGCTTAAAAATCTCAAATTTGTATAGAAGAAACACTTTTTATAACAAAAGAATTTATAGAAAATGTGTTTGAAGAGAAAGTTAGTAATAATAGGGAACAATAACTTCATATCAAAGTATAAATATCCTGAAAACCTTATGAAACATTTTAAATAGAGTATACGGAAATAATTGGAATCATGAATGCTAAAAAGTGGAGCGACTATCTTTACACAGGAAAAATTGGGTTTATGCCCAAAAGAAGAGGTTGCAAGTCTACAACATCTGCCTTATTTAAAGCTAAGGTTTTCTAATGGTAGGGCCTCTCTGTAAAATATATTTTCCCCAGAAATATGTAGCTTGAATGCACAACTCTAAAGAAATGTAGCGATGGCTAGCAATTTCATTGTTTAATAGACAATTGATGCTAGATTATCTTAACAGTAACCACAGAGATAAATTAAAATAGTTTGACTCTCGTCCAAGGCACCCTTGTCAGATAAAACTATCATAGCCTCAAATGTTTTTCCCATTTAAACGTTATCACATGTACCTAAATCATAAGCAAGAGGCAAAGAAAGCTTCTAATTTTTAGAATAAAATTTATGTAAATCTACAAATACTTATAGGTAGTAGAAATTTGAATTCAAAAGAATCCAACAAAACAAATATTCAAGTCTAACATTTATTCATATAACCAATGATAAAATCAAATTGTGTAGATCAAAGCAAAATGCAAACTCCTAGTTTGCGGATGAATAACAAAATCCATAAAATCACAAATAATAATGAATCTAAGCTCTGAATTTGAGTCGTCTACAAAATACCTATAAATATTTTTGGGGTTTTTGGCAAGACAGGGAAATGACGGTGGTGGAAAGAAAATCATTGAAAAAAAATGAAGAGAATGTTCTAGATAAGAAGCTTCAAGAAAATATAGAGAGAGAATGGTCCAGATAAGAAGCTTTAAGAAAATACAAAGAATGTTCCAGATAAGAAGCTTCTAATTTTTTTATATAGTTATGATGTATGAAATTTTGTATTTTTTTTTTTAAATAATTTTCCTCCTTGCTCAAACCAATGAAGAATGAGAAAAATCATATTTTTAAATTATTAAAAATAAATATTACAAATCTACTATTATGTTGTTTTTTTCAATGTAAATTTAATACTTTGTTTTCATTGGTTGTTAGACTAGTGAAAGAAATTGGCACAAACCAATAAAGAATGAGAAAAATCATATTTTGAAATTATTAAAAATAAATATTACAAATCTACTATCATGTTTTTGTGCATGTAAATTTAATACTTTGTTTTCATTGGTTGTTGACTAGTGAGGGAAATTCGCACCCAAGGTAAAGATAAAAAGTTTAGTCCTTAATAAAAGATAAAGATAAAAGTATGGTCCCTTTAAAAATGCTTCTCACTATTTAATTAGTAGTATTTGAGTAAAATTTTACGTAATAATTGCCCCATATTGTCTTCCAAATTACTGCAGTGTGTCAGCAAAGTGACAATTAATCACGATATCCAGCAAGGAAAAGAACGACAGTTTTTGGAAAAATCAAAGCGTCAACAGATAAAATAATGGTGATGAAAAAGTTAAATTGATCTGACGATGAGAGACGTTGCAATGGTCATCCACGTCTATCATTCACCATGGACCCAACAAAGGATGGAGGGCCAATAATCTCCCAATAGCAGCCATTGCCTTTTCCAGCAATTGCAACCGTAGATCAAACAAAATAGGTTGGAGCACTCCAAAATATAAATTATGCTGAAGACGATTAAGTGATCAAAACCATTAATTTTTTTTTGCTCCTACTCTTGCATCAGGAGGTACGATCCCTGCATCGCCAGAGTCAACAGTGAGATAAGAACATACAGTGTAAAATGAATTGTACAAGCCTTTAAATTGGAAAAGAAAAATAAGAAAAGTGAAGAGCATCTTCAAAATAGATCGGCTACCTTTCTTAGATCATTAAAACTTACATAACTCGATTCAGAAATGTTGTAAAGATTGTATTGTAAACCAAAAATATTGTAAAGATTGTATTCTAAACCTGAAATATTTGTAAAGATTGTATCATTCAACCTTGCAATAAATGGAACTTTTAATCCATTACCTTGAGCTTCTCAGGTTCCTTAATGGCTTTCTTCACCATCTTATTAACAAAAATAATAGCCCAAGTGTCAGCGAGCCTGAAGAGTAGCCCGTAAGATGTAAGATGCCACCGTGAGGGTTTCATCAGCTTCAGAACGACTAAAAGCAGCACAGAGAAGATCAAACCATCCTAGCCATCTGGATCTTGAAAATACATAAGCAAAGTGGCAGCGCCACCCATGGATTCACCAAATAAGT
This sequence comes from Thuja plicata, assembly GCA_018584345.1. Lineage (NCBI taxonomy): Eukaryota > Viridiplantae > Streptophyta > Pinopsida > Cupressales > Cupressaceae > Thuja > Thuja plicata. The sequence continues at coordinate 1,662,618 of MU224623.1, forward strand.
AGTGTGAAAGGCCTCAACATTCATCATCGTTGTCACAAATGGATTTTAAGAAGAAGAATGAAGCTACACAAGCAGGAGTACATAAATATACTGAATTCCATCTCTTTCCAGATCTTTTTTCCATTGATACCTGATACGTGGACTGTTTATAATATCCATGCAAACTGTGTTTCCGTCATCGACACATGTGTAGGCCATGTGTCATTATACATGTTGCTTTTTAATGGGCATCATCCTCCAAAGAGCTCTGTTTTCTCAACCGTTTTACATTTGCATGTCATCTATATTTGGAGTAAGCATGTCCCTCATAATATAGATGTCAATATTTGACCAAGGGGTAGGTTCGATAGAAATGACATAGACATGAGAAAAGAAACATATGGGGTTAAATCTTTGGCAACGGCTATCCAGCCATATCATTCGATGTGGTTGGATGCACATCCCATGCTGCACTGTTACCGTACTTGTCAGGCTACTAAAACTGACTGACCGTGCAGTTTTGAATTGGCAAATGTAGTATAAAAGATTTTTTTAATTTCAAACATTTACCCTTATATTAAATCAGCACCTTTTTCTATTTTAAAAAGTATTTTATTTTTATATTTTCTATCTATTATTTAATAAAATATAATAAAATATTAAATATAATATTACTTGTTCATTATATTAAAAAAAATTATTACTTATAGGCTTAAATTTTTTATTTTAAAATAATTATAGTATAACATATAGAATTTTGTGATTTAGTATATATATTATATTAAAATTATTAATAATGCATTATATTCTAATTCTTTACTATTACTTATAAAATTAAATTTTTATTTTAATAATAATTATAGTATAACATGTAAAATTTTGTGATTATTATTTAAGTTTAAAAAAATATTAGTAAATTTTTAATAAATATAATTACTTAATTTTTTATATATTTTTATATGAAAATTTTAAAGGATATATTATAAATAGATATACAAGTATATATAGATAAATACTAAAATTTTCATATTGTAAATTTTTTTGAGTCAAAATTTAGGTCACACTCTGTGAATCATCATACCTATAGAACTAAACAAACGAAATAGAAAAGTATTCATATTATTAAAAAAAAAAATTAATATATAATTTAATGATTTTAAGAAATATATTATATGAAAAAAATTGTAATGTCATTATATAACTTTAAAAAAATACATACATATAACATATAATTAAGCTATTTCAAAATGTATAAAATATATTAATTTTATTAATATTATTATTTAATTTTACAAAATATATATAGATAAATATAGTAATTTTTTAATAAATAATTATAATGTGATATTATAGTTTTTAAATCAAACTCATTAACCCATGTTTAATGAGTACGGTTGGTAGGGTTGGAGAGGGCAAGGACCACCATTGAAGTCATCACTACTATTAATTTTTGGTTGATTTCATTGGTTGAAATAGTTGACAGCGAGGAGGTTTACTGAGATGACATGAGCAACACCAATCACGCAAGTCCAGTTTGTTTGACAGATTCGTATTCAACAAACAAAGCAAACGTTATTTCCTTCACAATAAAGCTATTATTTCCTAGACTCCGTCACACAATACCGTCTGCGGATGGATCGTCAACAATGGCATTGGTCTTTGTTAGAAATGGCACTGCTCTTTTACCTTCCATTCCCGCTTTATCTTGGACAGGCTACTTCTCTTTCTTTTGTGTGTGTATATATTTATGTAATATAATATCTTTACTATAAGATATATATAAACTAGGGGCAATGGTCAGTTTATTATTTTGTTAAATTGCATTTATGTTCTTATTGAAACTTTCCCAAATTTATTATTCTTAGACATTCTTTTAAACTTTGAAATTTATTATTTTTCAAATTAAATTGTCATTCTTGAATATTTGTTAACATATTTTTTGAATAATCAACTCCGACAATTGACATTCTCTTAGAATTAGTTTGTTCATTCGTTCAAGCAGTGAATTTCCCTAATTTCTTCATACATTGGAGAAAATTCCCTACTTTTAATCCTCATCTATCCATTAGGTTTTGCTGGCAATTTAATAATAAGATTTTTGTTTGTTCGTTGGCATTTGTGAGAAATTTGTGTCACAAATCAGGAGTTGATAAAATGATGGACTATATTTTAGGAGTTGAGAAGTGGATTTACACTCAATTTTTTAATACATGGCATCATGTTCATATTGCAGTGGGCTATGTAATGATTTAGCAGATGGTGTTTCATCACAAATGCTTTAATAAAAAAATTTAGAGTTCAGTTGGACCAAGGTGGGAGATAGTTAACCACCGAAATCCTTCCTTTGATCTCATTTTCTACGCAGACATCCCTACTTCCAATGCGGATGCTCCTGAAGTTGAATTGCTCAAAGGTATATGGTCATGGACAAAATGAATCCTGGATTGGAGAAGAAATTTCTCAATCCCACTACTCTGGAGCTCAACAAAGAAATTTCCCTGGATGAGGCGGCGGTGAAGGCCGTCGTATCAATAAAAATGTATGCACAGGAAAAGGTGAACAAATATATAAAATTGCAGTCAATGGCAGTACCAGCTGGCTTCAACAACAACTAAAAGGAGAATCTAACGGCCATCCAACCTTCAATAGTCATCACATTGCTAACCATTGATCCAATCTACACAATGTAAAATTTAATGAACCAACTAATTTAATAAACCAACTCTACAACGTCCACTTGTTTGGATAGTGATGGTTTAGTATTGACGGCCAACAATGCTCTGATGGTAGTCATTTCCTCTCGGGCAGTTGCAACTGTTGATGTAAATATTTAGCCTAGCCTTCTTCAAATGGAAATGCCTACGGCGTAATTAGGTAAATCCTAGAATAAATTACAAGTCTTTCTTTTGGCATTAGGAGTTGTTTATGTACATGAAAGTGGTGGAGCACTACAGAAGAGAAGGAGAGTGAAGGAATACTTCCATCGTTTGTGATACACTTGAGCATTTCCTAGAAGCTTATAGTAACTCAAGGGTCATCCATTCATTTCGAGCAATAGTTGCACATTATCCACTTTTGGTGCAAAACAACATGCACAGGTGAAACACTAACAATAACCATTCATCCACCAAGCATTTTTCAGTTTCTACCATATCTTTAGTAATGTCCAATGCACCTCTAGGCTAAACCATAAAGTCTTACTATACTATTTTGAACATCACATTGATGACTGAAGACAATGTAGTATAAGAGTTGCAAATGAACTTGGATTTACAATTGTTGTCTAAGTACTATGTCTTCGACAAGATATGCAATAAGATTTAAGATGCTTGTATTGTACGAGTAATAAATTTTCTCACTTTGAAGTAAGCTATAAAATTTAGGAACTTCCTTTGAATGTGATATAGATTGGAGGACCATACGATTGTCTTTAGCAAAACTTAAGGCAAGTAACAACTATTATTTTTCTCGAAACTAAAATTACTAAAATTGATTTTGAAGAAGCTTGTGAACGAGCCTCTCATTATAAACATAAAAACTATCCTTTGAAGATAGATAGATAAGTTCTAAAAGCTATAACCACTAAACTTCCTTAAAATGATTACTTTCAATTTCTCAGAATAAACAGAACATAAGTCCTTGTTATATGGCCCATAAAGAAAATTTAAAAACCCTCAAATTCTCTAGATTTAAAAAATTTAGTTGCATCATTATGGAGATAGGCACTAAACTTTTCCTCTCAAAACCCTTTGCATCAAGTGAATTTATCATCTAGCACAAGTAGAAAACAACTAGAAAATTACAATGCTATTTATGTATTGTGATCTAGTTTTATGTTTTTTTTATCTATGGAATTGAAAATACCCATGGCTTCCTCGATTCGATTTTGTAGGGGTGTTACTAGGGGTATTTCTATACGCAATGGTTTTGCTTGCAATCAAACTATTAGGATCAAAAAATAAATTTGTGCACTTATTACCATCAATGGAAACCTTGCTCCTTGCTGACTGTGGACAGTCATCTTTTACCTTTGCAAAAGGCTTCATAACTTGTTGTAGAGGATCAACCAAACCCTTGCCCCGATCCTTCATGGATAGGCTCACATCTCTGTTCATTTTTGGCACTATAGGACACCATAGTGTAGCTATCAACACTTCATTCTCAGTCATTGTTTTCTTGCAATCAGAATTCTAATTTTCTCCTTGAACAATCACATTCTTCATAACCATTAGAGATTTCTTATGCTGCAGATCTGTCCCTTCTTATTTTAGTATAGAAAATTGGATAGTGTGTCATGCCATGATTATCTTTTACTCTACTGTCCCACAAATGGAAATTTCTATTTTCGTTCATTGTCCTATGAAATATTTTAAATTGAAAAATTGTCTTTGAGATATTGCCCACTGTATTTTTTATGCTCTTATCACTGTTTTCACATCTCTCATTGACTATAGTGGACTATTGTCTAAAATACTAACCACTATTTTCACATCTCTATCTTTGTGTCAATTGGCTCTTGTATCATTCTATTTTGATGCTTATTAAACATACCCATGCCTAAACATTATCATCCAATGTACCTTTCATGACCTGAATGGTATCTTTTATTGTCTATGGAAATGTTGTATTTATGACCTTCTTGGCTGTTATGGTTGTGTTCAAACAGGGATTTTCCTTAACTTTATATCAGGGATCTCTATCTCTTATTCACCTCTGATAAAAAATAGCAACATATCCATTGATAATGATGTTGTCCTCCATTAGTGTTCTTGATCGCCTTTCATTGTTTGTGGTCATTGTAAAATTGCATTAGAATTATCACTGTTTCTTTATTCGTGCTCTTTGTCATTGTCTTTCAACTTTTCCCTTTCACTGCTATCATACATTGAAATCAATGTTACTTGTGACTTTCACGAAGGACTTTTTTGTCCTCTATTTTTGTGTATTCCCTTAACTGTGGTTCATGAACCTTGTGTTGGACATTTGCCTTTGTGCAAATAGTTGACTGTATGTTTGTCATTGGTGACAACATATAGTATACAGTAGTGTAATGTATTCACTAATCAGTATGGATATGTGGAAGCCTTGCACGGTTGTTTTTATGTTTCATACATAGTTACTATACCATGTTCATACACGCAGATTCAGAAGTTCAGTAATAGTTGAGTTATGTTACTCTATTTACCAGCCACAGTTTTAGAGGATTTTTTTCAGAAAGCCAAAAGTAATTTTATTGATTCTTCAATTACTCCTATCTATGGGATATTTGTGTCCGGATTCATGTTTAGTAATGATTCAAAGATAATTAACTAAAGTCGCTAATCATGTTTCATCTGAAGCATGAAGTTTGGGTATTTTTGGTGGAGCCAACTATGTGAAGCGATGCGTCTATTCATTTTGAGTTGCGTCATTCTAATTATGTTGCATGCTTAGTTTAGCCAACAAGAGAAGCATTGAAGGGATTCCTACAGCCGATGTGATCATATCTTTTGGAGAAGATACATATAGCAGTTCATTTGTGATCACTAAGTGTAAATGATAAGAAAAGAGACAGAAAAAGATTAGAGAAGAATGCTAGTTGTTTAGGGATAGTAAAGCTATTTCATTCATCAGATGAAGATCTATGTGAAGAAGCAAAGAGTGTATACAATTCATTGGAACTGATCAAGATAGAAGGTCTACTCAAATAGTTCATTATCAGATATAGTGTATATCTGTTTTACTGAAGGTTGCAGCCTTCATCATTTTAGCAATGTGCTTTTGGACAGTGAGTCCTCACCCCTAACAAGGTTATTTTTAAAAGAATCCTAACAAGGTCTGACCCTTAACCAGGTCACTATACTTATTTCATTGTAAAGATCAACTCCTAACAGGGTTGTAAGATCTTCTAACAGGGATTATTATACTCAAGTACAGTTCTTTGTGGGTGCTAATTCCCACCGGGGTTTTTATCTATTTTGGTTTCCCCGTAACCAAAATTGTGGTATTCTATTTTATGTTATCTTATTGTGTATATGCTTAATGATATTCTATACTTAATTGGAGAAAATAATTAAACTAGCTGATAACTGATTCACCCCCCCCCCCCCCNAACTGATTCCCCCCCCCCCCCCCCCTCTCAGTTATCCCTTGGGACTATTCCAACAATTGGTATCAGAGCCAAGTGCCTTAGAGAAGAAGCCTAACAGCTTAAGGTAGATCAAATGGCGTACTTCAGGAAAGAGATTCCTAAGTTTGATGGAGAGAATTATCTTGACTGGAAGAACAAAATGATAACACATCTTTAATGCATTGATTTTGAGATCTATGAGGTTGCTACTCATGCAATTGATGTTCCTACCTTGAAAGAACTTGCAAAAGAAGACTCTACTAATAAACAAAAGGAAGTATTCACCCAAAATGCAATTTCCAAGAAGCCCTAATCAGTGCCCTATCAGACATTGAATTTTCTGAGATCAAGAAGGCAAACAAAGCATATTCAATTTGGAAATACCTAGAAGACATGTTTGAAGGAGACATAAAAGCCAAGAATGCACGTAGAAAGACATGGAAGAAAAGATACAACAATTTAGAGATGCTACCTAAAGAAAACATCAGAGCTTACAATCAGAAGATTAATGAAGCAGTCTCAGGAATCAGGAACAATGGTGGAGAAATATCAGAGGAAGATATAATGGACAAACTGATGACTACATTGACATAAGATTATCAAAGAAAGATAAACATCTTGGATGAAACCATGCAATTCTCAAAGGACTTCAAAAGAGAAACCTTGATCAGCAAAATATCTTCATTTGAGATATCAAGATTGAAAACAGAACCTAAAATGGAAACAACTTTCAAAGCCTCAGTCCATGGTAAGAAATCCTTGAGCATCTCTAGTAATATTGAGAAAGAAGAATTTGATATAGAACTAGAAGAAATCATTTCTATGATTTCTAAGAAAGAAAGGAAAGGTAAAGGAAAGTATGAAGGACAAATACCATTCAAATGTTTTTCATGCAACAAAGTTGGCCACTTTGCATCCAAGTGTCCTACAAGAGTCAAGAAGTTCAGATCATATTACAAACCCAAATATACTAAGGAATGCTATCATGTTGAAAATGGGGTGACTGATGATGACTCGGGAGAAGATGAAATCGGGTTAGTTGCAATTAAAGATAATGAAAAATTGATTGATGAAATAGAAATTGAAGATAAAAAGAAAGCACAAGAATTGGCTTTAGTTTCACAAGAAGACATCATAAGAGACTGGATCATAGACAACGGGTGTTCACATCACATGACAGGAGACAAAGATAGATTTATACATCTAGATAAATACAAAGGTGGCATGGTTAGATTTGGAGATAACACTCCCAAACCTATCATAGGCAAAGGATCTATCACCTTAGATGGAAAGAACAAGACAGATGATGTTCTATATGTTGATGGTTTACATCATAACGTACTAAGTGTTGGATAGTTGCTTGATAAAGGATATCAATTAGAATTCAAAAACAACAGGTGCATTATTAACAACAAAGAAGGAGACATGATTGCATCAGGTTCAAATACCAAAGGTAATGTTTTTCAGCTTAACTCCGAAGTAAGTTGTTTTGTTTCAAAAGTGGATGACAGTTGGTTATGGCACAAAAGACTTTGTCATATCAATTTTGACAACATAGTAAAGATAAGAAATGCAAAGGCAGTAAGAGACCTTCCTAGTATTGCAAGACATGTTGATACTATGTGCAAGGAATGTGTGATGGGAAAGCATGTGAGGACCTCATTCAGAAGCAAACAGAACTCTATAGAGAAAAAATTAGATCTAGTACATACAGACTTATGTGGACCTACCCAAACAAGATCATACTATGGTGAAAGGTATTTTATTTTGTTTGTTGATGATTTCTCTAGAATGATGTGGGTTGCGTTCTTGAAAGACAAATCTGAAGCTTTTGAGAAGTTCAAAATATTCAAAGCTAAAGTTGAAAATGAGTCTGGATTAAAGATAAAATGTCTAAGATTTGATAGAGGAGGAGAATTCACCTCTAACAAGTTTCTTGAGTACTACAAAGAACATGGGATCAAAATACAACTAAGTGCACCCATAACCCCTCAACAAAATGGAATTGCAGAAAGGAGAAATAGGATAATATTTGACACAGCACGCACTATCATGATTGAAGGGAAAGTTGCACACACCTATTAGAGAGATGCAGTCAATACAACAGTCTATACTATCAACAGAATTCAACTAAGACCAGGTGCAAACAAAACACCTTGTGAACTTTGGTTTGGTAATGTTCCTACAGTAAAATACTTTAGAGTCATTGGAAGCAAGTGCTACATCAAGAGAGATGATGGTGTTGGTAAATTTGATGCTAGAAGAAATGAATGTATTTTTCTTGGTTACTCTAATAGGAGAAAAGCTTACAGATGTTTTAATTTAAGGTCGAATAAAATCATTGAAAGTGCACATGTGAAGATTGATGAGAAGTTCATGATTCAAGAAAGATATTATGAATATGCACCTATGATTGAAGATGAACCTAGACCTATCAATAAAGAAACATTTATAGAATAAATGTTTGACTGTATTGATGTATCATGCAATAACCCTGAACCAAGTCAAGAAGAATCACATATCATAGATGAGAGTGTCACACCTAAAACTTCAAAATACACATCTAGATACCATTCAAAAGAATATATCATTGGAGATCAGAGCAGTAAAGTTTTGACAAGATCCAGAGAAAAAGATTCAACCGTTGATGAAGATGTATGTTTACTTTCACAAATTGAACCCTTAAATGTTGAAGATGCGTGTAATTAATCAAATTGGAAAAATGCAATGCGAGAAGAATTAGATCAAATAATTAAGAATAACACATGGGAATTGGTCCCTAGACCTTGTGACAAGAACGTGATTGGAACTAAGTGGATATTCAAAAATAAAAGGAATGAAGATGGTACAGTGATAAGAAATAAAGCAAGATTGGTATGTAAAGGATATGCACAAAGAGAAGGAATTAACTATTCTAATACAATTTCCCCTATGAGTAGACTGGAAGCTATAAAGTTGTTTTTGTCTTATGCAACATTCAAGAACTTCAAAGTATATAAGATGGATGTCAAATCAGCTTTCCTGAATGGTGACTTGAAGGAAGAAGTCTACATAGAGCAGCCTGAAGGATTCAAACTTTCAAACCAACCAGACATGGTATGCAGACTAAAGAAAGCCCTCTATGGACTTAAACAAGCCCCAAGAGCATGGTATGAGAGACTTGATGCCTACTTAACAAAGATTGGATTCAAAAAGGGAGCAGCCGATTGAAACTTATTCATCAGAGAGACACCTGAAGGATTATTACTTGTTGCTATCTTTGTTGCTGACATTATATTTGGAGGTAATGACAAGCTTAGTGCAGAATTTGTCAAAGAGATGTAGAGTGAATTTGAAATGAGCATGATTGGACCTATAAAATATTTTATGGGATTAAATGTAAAGCAGACAGACAGAGGTATATTCATAAATCGGTCTAAATATGTGAAGGAGATATTTAAGACATTCAAAATGGAAGATTGCAAGCCAGTAAGCACTCCTATGATAACAGGAAGCAAGCTTTCTAAAAATGATGACTCCACAGCAGTTGACAAAACACTTTACAAGTCCATGATTGGAAAACTCATATATCTCACTCAATCTAGACCATATATATCTGATGCAGTTGGCATTGTTGGGAGATTTGCAGCTAAACCTAAACAAAATCACCTAATGGCAATAAAAAGAATATTAAGATATCTAAAGGGAACTATAGACTATGGTTTATGCAGGTATCCTAATTCAGAAAATGTAGAACTTCATGTATACACATATGCAGATTGGGCAGGTTGCGTGGATGACAAAAAGAGTACCTCAGGAGGAGCAATATTTCTTGGAGACAGGTTGGTTACTTGGACGAGCAAGAAGCAAAATTGTATTTCTCAGTCAACAGCAGAAGCTGAGTATGTAGCAGCCACTTTGAATTGTTCCACAATGGTTTGGATCAAACAAATGATTAAAGAAATTGGAATTCAGATTGATTATCCCATTGTCATCCATTGTGACAGCACTAGCACCATTAATATGTCAAAGAACCCTATGATGCATGCAAAGACAAAACACATAGAAATAAAATATCATTTTCTAAGAGAAAAAGTTGCAGAAAGAGAAGTGAAACTGGATTATGTGAGCACCAAAGATTAGTTGGTAGACATATTCATGAAACCATTATCAAAAGATACGTTTGAGTATCTCAGGAAGAAGCTGGGAGTAATTCCCTTTCTTGAGTCTGATTAGAACTCACAGAAAATGCATCAGTCCTTTGTGACTGATGAGTGGTTGACTACTCTACTTCTGGAGTAGTACCTGTGATTATTTGTATTTGGCATCCTTTTCCATTGATTTCAAAGGGGGAGTATATAGTAAGGGGGAGTATATAGTAAGGGGGAGCATATAATCTGGAGGATTATACAGTCATGAAACTAAAAACACAGTCAAAGGAGATGCAGCAGTGAAGAGGAACCTTTGATGAGGATATTGAGAAGATTGTAAAAAGAAAGAAGACACTTTTGGATTGATGGTTTTTTTAATCATATGTTCCCATCAATGTCAAAGGGGGAGATTGTTGGAGATTTTCCTTTGTGCAAATAGTTGACTGTATGTTTGTCATTGATGACAATATATAGTATACAACAGTGTACTGTATTCACTTTTCAGTATGGATATGTGGAAGCTTTGCGTGGTTGTTTTTATGTTTCAGACATAGTTACTATACCATGTTCATACACGCAGATTCAAAAGTTCAATAACAGTTGAGTTATGTTACTCTGTTTACCAGCCACAGTTTCAGAGGATTGTTTTCAGAAAGTTGAAAGTAATTTTATTAATTCTTCAATTTCGCCTATCTATGGGATATGCGTGTTTAGATTCATGTTTAGTAACAAGTCAAAGATAATTAACTAAAGGCGCTAATTGTGTTTCATCTGAAGCATGACGTTTGGGTATTTTTGGTGGAGCCGACTATGTGAAGCGATGTGTCTATTCATTTTGAGTTGTGTGATTCTAATTATGTTGCGTGCTTAGTTTAGCCAACAAGAGAAGCATTGAAGGGATTCCTACAATCGACGTGATCATATCTTTTGGAGAAGATACATATAGCAGTTCATTTTTTATCACTAAGTGTGAATATAAGAAAAGAGATAGAAAAAGAACAGAGCAGAATGCTGGTTGTTTAGGGATAGTAAAGCTATTTCATTCATCAAATAAAGATCTATGTGAAGAAGTAGAGAGTGTATATAATTCATTGGAACTGATCAAGACAGTAGGTCTACTCAAACAGTTCATTATCAAATATAGTGTATATTTGTTTTATTGAAGGTTGCAGCCTTCATCATTTTAGCAGTGTGCTTTTGGACAGTGAGTCCTCACCCCTAACAAGGTTATTTGTAAAAGACTCCTAACAGGGTCTGACCCTTAACCAGGTCACTAACTTATTGCATTGTAAAGATCAACTCCTAACAGGGTTGTAAGATCTTCTAATAGGGATTATTATGCTCAAGTACAGTTCTTTGTGGGTGCTATTTCCCACCGGGGTTTTTACCTATTTTGGTTTCCTTGTAACCAAAATTGTGGTGTTCTATTTTGTGTTATCTTATTGTGTATATTCTTAATGATATTATGTACTTAATTGGAGAAAATAATTAAACTAGCTAATAACTGATTCACCCTCCCCCCCCCCCTTCTCAGTTATCCCTTGGGACTATTACAACACCTTGCATCTTTTCTTTCATTAAAAGTCATTGTCAAACTTCCTATATGACNGATTCCCCCTCCCCCCCCCCCTTCTCAGTTATCCCTTGGGACTATTACAACACCTTGCATCTTTTCTTTCATTAAAAGTCATTGTCAAACTTCCTATATGACTTCCCTTTGATCCTTGGACTATTGATGAACTGCTAAGTGTTGTAATCTATATGGTTGTTTTGAACCTCAATATTCACTATTATGTATCCTTGTGTTGTAATTGTATTGAACAAAAAAACTATTTAGCATTATACCTTTGTTATTTGTAGAAGCCATGATAGCTTGTGTTGCTCATATGACATTCATACCTTACTTATGTAACATGAATGCCTTTTGTGAACTATCATTTCTCATGTGTTCTTCATGAATGCTCTTTAGTGTTTGGAAACAACAGCTTCATTAGCTGTCATAGCTCCATGACAATTCTTAGTCTCTTGCTTCTTAAATTGATTTGGTCGTTGCCTTGAGTGATTTTTACATTGTAACAACACTATTAATGCTCTTTTCCAAACAATTAAGAAAAATAACAAGTTAATCTCTGATTGTTAGTTGTCCATTCACGTATTTTGAAAGTCTTATGTTTGAGTTGTCCAGTGTGCAAAATCAAAAGACAACAATTAGTCCAAGGTTCCTATATTTTCTAATATTATCCAACCATTTATGTAATTGCATCATGCTATGTTTTTTTTTTCTATGAAATGAACTCTTGAGTGTGATTGTGGTTTACAAAACTTCAACCTCTAAAAGAAAATACTCAATATCAATGGTTTTCTTATATATGCTTTATGTGTCTAACCTGTTTTACATTGATAGGGTGTCAAATTATTATGTGATAAGATTATTCTTTAGAAGGGTACTATCTCAATGGAAGAGCACCTACTTTACAAGTAGGAGGATGGTGGTTCGATTCCATCGTGCCCTAATATGGCTAAATATATGACTAAATAAATGATTAAATATATGACTAAATAAAGGACTAAATAAAGGACTAAATAAATGACTAATTCAATGACCAAATCAATAACCAAATAAATGACTAAATTAATGACCAAATAAACAACTAAATCAATGACAAAATAAATGACCAAATAAATGACTAAATAAATGACCAAATAAATGACTAAAATAGTTTAGTCATAAATTTGGTCATGAGATAAATGACCGACAATAAACTACCACTTATCACGTGACCAAATTTGGTTATTTATCTATAATTTTTGGTAGTTTTGGTCATATATTGTTATTTTTGTACTAGTGCTAGTTCATCCTCAACCTTCATTTGTACATTGCTCTTTGTTATTAACCAGTAGTCGAGTCCCAAGGATAGAACATGTGTTCTCATCTTATTTTTCCAACTTTCAAAGTTTTTCAAGATCAAACTTCAGACTATCCTTCCTATAGTAAGCCATCTTCAGGATCACCTCAAGCTGTTAAAATTTCTCTCTAAGGACCAGTAGCTCTGATACCAATTGTTAGGAATAACATTCCACAACACAACTGAGAGGGGGGGTGAATCAGTTCTAAGACAGATTATTAAACATTAAAATTTATAAATAAAACTTTCATCCAAATGATAACACAGTAAATGCCAACACAATAATACAGTCCTTTGTTGTTGAGGAAACCCTGTTAAAGGTAAAACACCGATGGGAATTAGTACCCACAAATAATGTACTAAGAGTATAGTATCCCTGTTAAAATATTTAGCCCTGTTAGGAGCTTATTTATGCATTATAGTATAGAGTCCCTGTTAAAGGACAAACCTTGTTAGGAGTCAAAAGTATCAATGGGCTCACTGCCTAGGCACACTGCCTAAAGAAGGTTAAATCCACTCTCAAGGACTTACTGTCTGAAACACAAATGTATATAGAGAATATACCACCCAGTGAACTATCTGATAGATACTATCTTTTCTTGGTTAGTTCCAATGAAATAAAATAATCACAAACTCTACTCTACATCTAGAAGACAAACAACCTCACAACTTCCACACTTTTCTTTCTCTATCAATTATCTTCTCTTCATACATACATCTTTTCAAAAGAAAATATCTCTCATATATACCCTATTACAATAATTGATTAGGTCAGCCAATTAAGTTTTCCTAATATACAAATAATTATTTAACCCCTTGCTAAGATACAAAAGGTACCTATAACAAGAAAACATAAATTACAATTCATCAAATATAATCCAAGATTTGTAATACATGCTTGTAATCTATAATACATGCTACATCTCTGAAGTCAGCCCCAAATAGGTCTCCTCTAGAATACACGCCATAGTTGATGTCACCAATGAAAATACAACTAATGACCCATAAAAAACACTCCTTAACATGCCTTCTGTCATCCCTTAAGCTCACATAACCCGAATCCTCATCACTCGTAAGTTATACACAAAACACAGAAATTAACTCTGTCAAATATCACTATCACCGTCCAGTATCTAGCCTTCACTAAAACATTTGTAACTCATCTAATACACATTATTAATCCATGCAAACTTAGGAATAAGATCACAACACATCACTAGCTTTGCTTTTCCTGAATCAACCGTAAAGTATATGTACACCTCTATTAATCATAAAGAAATAGTAATAATTAGTGTGTTCTTCCTTCATAGAAACATATGTTGACATAGGTGATAAAACATTAATTCCAATAACATCATCAAGAACCATTTCTAATAGGTTTGGTGTTGATTTATTGCTTGGGAGCTCGCTAATATGGTTGGTAAGTCACAGAGTTTCTTGTTGGAGTGCTCAGTTACCTGTTGTCTTGGTTTCTTATGGCTTGGTCTTGGTGACTAGTTGCTCAGTCTTGGTTACCGAGTGGTTTTTTGTTTTGTTTCTTAATGGAGCTCAGCTCAGTTGTGCCTCTCACCGAGTGGTCTATTTTTTGTGTTCTTGATCACCAACGATATTTATGCTATCTTTTGGGTTGGTCGATTGGTGTATTTAATTTGTGGGTGTGTGTGGGGGATGTGAAGAGCTATATCTTGTTTGGTTCACTCTCCTATGTAGATTTAATGACCATTGGAGGCTGACTAATGGATAACACATTGGTTGGGTATTTCTTGATGCCTACTTGTGTTTTATTATGTTATTGCTTTGTAATGCCAACTTGTGGAAAGTATGTATAAAAGAGAGCCTAGGTTGATATTAGAAGGGGGTAGAGGATTATATAGAGAAGATCATGAATAGTAAGATGATAAATTGTAAGTTGTTACAGACAATTGTAAGTGGGTAGACAGAAATTATAGATTGCTTGGTGGCTTGCGAGCACAAGTTTGGATATGGTTTTTTTCTTCCACTTAGCTATAGAGTAGATTAGGGAGTTTTGGATCCTACGAGATCTTGTTGATTCTTTTTTTTTTTTGGCCCTAATAGGTGTTAGCACTGTATAAAAGAAATTTTGAATCCCTTGGTCTTATCATTTTCCCGGGCTTTCTTGTTTTCAAAGTCTTGTGTTTTACCGCTCAAAATGAGTCAATCACTTTTTGAAGTCATGTTTCATCCTTGGTCGCCTTGTCGCATCGGTTCTATTGTATTGTTTTTAAGTTGTGCGAGTAGGCGACGAGCTGTTAATGAAAAGGTTAATCACGCAGTCACGAGCTGTTTGAGTCAAGTTTCAGTATGCCTGCGAGTGGGCGACGAGTAATAAAATTATGTATCGCGCAATCGCGATGAGCCCAAGTTAAGTAATCATCTGTCTGCGAGTGAGCGGGTC